>JARQOC010000003.1:770522027-770582027 GCA_033576535.1 Allobates femoralis
CTTTATCTTAGTTTATCTAGCCGTTGTCCGGAAAGACAGCCGCTGATTTCCAACACCACTGGAGGGAAGAGCACGTCGTTTCCCCAACATAAACGGAGACGCCCCTTTGCCCGACGCCAACAGACGTGTTTTTGTTCCTTTTGGAATTCGTTTGGCTGGATGGCCTCCTGCCCGTCGCAGACTAATAACCACTCCCCATGCAGGGACAGGGGCCCCCAGTTCACACAAACATCAAACACGGCCTGGCAATCTCGCTCACGACAATCCAAATCTAAGGGATCCAGATCCCATAGGTTCTTGTCGTCCTGACTCGCCCTTACTCACGGATGACACCACCCAAGTAGGCGCCCAATTTTCCCATTTTTGGCATGTCTGGCTCGCCTTTACAGAGGACAGATGGCTCAGGCAACTGGTGTCTTTCGGCTACAATATAGAGTTTGTGGCTTGAACACCCAACCGTTTTTTCCCCTCCATCCCACCTCGGTCCCTGTCAAAGGCTCGGACCTTTTTCCAGGCCGTCGACTCCCTCCTTCAGGTGGGAGTCACAATCCCGGTTCCGGAAGACGAACGTTTCAAAGGGTTCTGCTCAAACCTTTTTGTAGTTCCCAATAAGGACAGTTCAGTCCGTCCCATCTTGGACTTACAGCACTTAAACAAGTTTGTTCTTCTTTGTCATTTCCACATGGAGTCCCTCCGCTCCATCATTTCATAAATGAAGGCGGGAGACTTCTTAGCCTCGATAGATCTTCGAGATGCGTATCTGCACATCCCGATCTCCCAAGCGCATCATCAGTTCGTCGCCCTACCCTTCGGACTCGCCGCTGCCCCAAGGGTCTTCACCAAAGTCATGGCAGCTGTCATGATGATCCTTCACTCACATGGCGTAGTCGTTCTACCCTACCTGGACAACCTCATCAAATCCCTTTCCTTCGCGGACTGTGAAGAGAGCGTTCACATCGCAGTAGACACTCTCGTTCGCCTGGGGTGGTTAGTCAACCTATCCAAATCCTCTCCAGTTCTGGATCAGACGATTACCTTCCTGGGGATGGTTTTCAATACTTCCCGCAGGTTGGTGCTTCTCTATCAGGACAAGTCTCGTCAGGGTGTTTGAGCTCTTCTTCACCCTTTGTCTCACTCCACTTTGAGATGAGAGTCCTAGGCAATATGGTGATGGCGATGGAGGCAGCCCCCTTCGCCCAGCTACACCTCAGGCCTCTGCAGATGGCCCTTCTAACAGCCTGGGACAGGAGTCCATACACCCTGGACAGGACGTTTCGGGTATCCTTCACAATAAAGCACATTTCTTTCGCTGGTGGCTGTAACCAGCTTCCCTCTTGCAGGGGAGGTCCTTCCTCCTTGCTCACTGGGAGGTGCTCACTACCAACGCCAGCCTGATGGCGGTAAACGGCTCCCCAACCCAACATACAGCGCAGGGCAGATGATCTCCACGGAAATCCACTCTGCTCATGAACCTCATGGAAATTCAGGCTATATTTTTGGCTCTATAATTCTTCCACCACCTTCTGGTAGGTCGCCACATTTGTGTTCAGTCGGACAATGTCACAGCAGTGGCATATGTCAATCACCAGGGAGGGACCCACAGCCGGAAGGCGATGTGCGAAGTGGAACCCATTCTCCGCTGGGCCGAATCAATCCGGTCAATGCTCTCAGCAATGCACATTCCAGGTGTCGACAACTGGGCAGCAGATTTCCTCAGCCGTCAGGGCATCGCATCGGGGGAGTGAGCCCTACATCCGGAGGTGTTACAGCAGATATGTCATCGCTGGGGAACTCCGGATGTTGATCTCATAGCTTTGCGTCTGAACGCCAAAGTGCCCAGGTTCATGGCTTGGTCTCACGACCTGTAGTCAATGGGAGCAGACGCATTAGTCCAGTCCTGGACTCAGAGGCAGAGGGGTAAAAATGTAAGGAAGGTGAAACTAATACCCAGGGTGATGAGAAAAATCAAGTCGGAGGGCTTTCCAGTCATCCTGGTGGAACCTGGTTCAGCTCATTGCCGACATCTTCTGGCGTCTTCCAGACCATCCAGACCTAATAACTCAGGGCCCAATATGCCACCAGCACTCGATGGCCTTGAATTTGACTGCGTGGCTGTTGAAACCTAAGTTTTAACCCAGGCCGGTTTCGCCACAGACGTGATTAAACAATGATCAGAGCGAGAAAGCCCGCCTCAGCTCGCATTTACTACCACACCTGAAAGATTTTCTTTGCTTGGTGAAAGTCTCACAACCACTTGCCCCTTCTGTTTTCTCTCCCCGTTATTCTAAGCTTCCTTTAATCGGGACTAGACGCTGGTCTTTCTTCCGGCTCCCTCAAGGGTCAAATGTCTGCACTGTCAGTGCTTTTCCAGCGCCGCCTTGCGGTCAAACCTCAAGTGGGGACCCTTATTCAGGGTGTCTCCTGTCTGGTCCCCCCTTACAGATGGCCGTTAGAGGCATGGGACCTCAATCTGGTCCTGGAGGTTCTTCAGAACCCTTCGCCTTCTGTCCCAAAAGGTTGTTTTTGTCTTAGCAATCACCTCTATCCATCATGTCTCTGAGCTGGCAGCGCTTTCCTGTAGAGCGCCTTTCCTGGTTTTTCATCAGGATAAGGTGCCGTCGTTCCTTCCAAAGGTGGTTTCTTCATTCCACCTAAACGAGGAGATTTCTCTCCCCTCATTTTGCCCGACGCCTGTACACCGGGTCAAGAAGACTCTGCACACCCTGGATCTGGTTAGAGCCCTTCGGTACTGTGCTTCTAGAACGACACCCTTCCGGAAGTCTGATTCTCTATTCATCCTTCTGGAGGGCCACAGAAAGGGCATGGCAGCATCCAATGCCAGATATATTAGGTCAACAATTAAAGAAGCATATCAATTGTGAAACAGGCCCATTCCAGTTGGTTTAAGGGCACTCGACTCATGCCGTAGGGGCGTCCTGGGCCATTCGACATCAGGCATCTGCCCAGCAAGTGCGTAAAGCTGCCACATGATCCAGTCTTCACACATTTGCAAAGCACTACAATGTCCATACTCGGTCATCGGCAGATGTGAGTCTGGGTAGACGTATCTTGCAGGCGACGGTGGCTCACCTACAAAGTGCATGTCTTGCAGAGACTATTGATGTTATTCTGTACCCACCTAGGGACTGCTTTAGGATGTCCCATGGTCCTTCGTCCCCCAATATGGTGATTGAGAAAAGGATTTTACGGTGAGTGCACACAAAAATCCCCTTTTCTCTGAGCCTCTAATGGGGGACACAGCACCCTCCCTGTTGCCCATTCTGGGTCGTTTGATGTTCTTTTTGGTTCTTTGAGTTCTCTTATGGTTGCCTTCTTACAGGCCTATGTTTTATCTCCTACTGCTTTGGTCACTGAACTGGACCGGCTTGTGCCAGCCAGGGGGTGTATACTGCAGAGGAGGACTTACTCTGTGTTTTTCAGATTCTACTTAGTGTTGCCTCCTAGTGAACTGCAGCATAACACCCATGGTCATGTGTCCCCAAATAATAGGCTCAGAGAAAAGGATTTTGTGGTAAGTACACACAAAAATCCCCCTTTTTTTTAATGTCCCTGCAATTATCTTGTGCTTTTTTGGGCTGCGTTTTCCAGTTGACAGCCATTCCATTCAGCTGGAAAATGCAGCACTAAAAAAAAAAAAAAAATGCACCCGAAACGCGTGGGTGTGTTATTGAAACTGCTGCATTTTTGTGGCTGAAAAAACGCAGCCCAAAAAAATACGCACAGTGGGCACATAGCCTTAGAATTCTAAACTTCCCTTAGCTCCAGCTCACGGAGGGACTCCCAGTGAACACCAAATTAAATGGATGGATGAGTCAAAATGTGAACTATTGGTCTGTAAACACAAGGGAGGTTACCTGGAGGACATCTGCAGGCAATAGTAGAAGTTCCTTAAAATCTGAAGCTGCATTTTAGCAAATTGCGTTGGGGATTTTGTCAAAATTAATGATGCCCTCAGTGCTGGGACATAGCATGTCTTGAAAAAGTTTTCTCATTCGACTCATTGGGGGACACAGGACCATGGGTGTTATGCTGCTGTCCAGTAGGAGGCAACACTAGGCAGAATCTGCAATAGAGTTAAGTGGCTCCTCCTCTGCAGTATACACCCCTGGAGCAGGCATTGCCTCACCAGTTTTTGCTTAGTGTCTGAAGGAGGCACACGTTCTTACTCTTACCATTATTTTTACTTTTTGAAGTTGCATTTTTATTTTTTGAAGGGACATGTCGACCACAGATACCTCCCCAGACCCCACAGTTGGAACTCTGGGTCGAGCTATTTTGTCTGCTAAGGGCTATTCTTTTCTCGGCCCTCCACTGTTGGAGGTGCAGGGTTGAAGCGATTTCCAGACTTACCGATTCTGAGGCCCGCATTCCTCCCCAGTCCCCACAGATGGGGCCCTGGGTCGCAGTAATGCTCCATGTCCCCACCGCAAGCAGCAAGACAGATGGAAATAAAAGCCGCCAAAGACGACCCCCTCCTTCCTCAGCTCCCCACGGTTGGGGTGCTGGGTTACAGTTGAGAGACCCCCTGCAGGTAACAAGTCGGTTGCAGGAATGGGTTCAACAAACAAGTGACTTCTGAAGGTGGACGGCAACATCCCTCCCTAATTCCCCCTTCGGGGCTCTTAGGTCGAGACGACGTAAGGTATGGCGAGCAGCAGCACATAGCTGCACTGCAAAACGCTGCAGCACACTGCGACGGGTCTACCTCTAAACCAGCTCTCCTGCGTGAGGGCAAAATGCTGCAGCACACTTTAGAAGCGCCAGCTCGGCTGCGTGCTTCCCAAGACCAAAAATGCTGCAGAACATCTCAATGCTGCAGCACACCTCAGAAGAGCCAGCTTAACTGCGTGCTCCCAAGGCCAAAAATGCCGCAGCACATCTCAGTGCCGCAGCACATTTCAATGGTGCGGCACACTTCAGGAGCACCAGCTCTGCTGCGTGCTCCTGATGGGGCCGGCACAGGTTGGACAGCAGGCACATGCCTACATGTCCAATGCTGTTGCAGAAGCAGGATAAGACATCCAGCAATGCCCCTATATACAAGCCCATACCTTTACAAGGGGCCCTCAATGTGGGAGCACAGTGACAGGCGGAATCCTGCCGGAGCACCTAGCCTATCGTGGGCACAGCCTCTGGTGAAGCCATCACTGTGTCTGGCCGGGCCTCCGCCATTCCCGGGCCCATGGACCTCCGCGCCGAGCCTCCGCCCGATTCACGCGAGGCCCCAGCTTCGGCGTAGCCATCACGTCATATGGCTTTCCCCGACTCCCCGCCCGCCTCCGCCTGAAGTCGGACCCTCCACGGCGTCAGCACAGGAGGCGGGACAATGCTAAAAAGGCGCCTTTTAACATTTCTTGGCGCATTCTTTTCCGGCTCTGCGGGGGCACAGGCTGGCCAAAGTGCTGACCAGCCTAAAGGGGCAGCTTTTGTACATGGGGGACACGCTGCCAGGCGGAGGGTCTGCTAAGGCACACACTAATGTGCAGAAGCCTGCAGACACCTGCTTAACACGCAGGACTTGCACTTCAGGGGGCACAGTGCCAGGCGGAAGGTCAGCTGGAGCACCTCTTCTTGCCACCGCTGCGTAATCCTTTTTCCCCTATCCTCCCAGAAGGAGGTGATAGGGATTTAGGGACCCTTCCTCAAGGAGAATAACTCCGCAGCCACTATAGTCACTTCAGTGTCACAGCATCCACTGTGCAGGGCACACAGGGACTCCCAGAGAATACAATCAGCATAGACTCGCTGTGCAGCAGTCTCCAATAGCAAATGAAGGACAACCAGCAGTGATGTATCCTGGGGCAGTTCGCTCTCCTCCCTCTGCACACCATGCAAGGAACACCGTGATGCTAGGCAGGGCAGTGCAACACGCCAGTGTGTCCAGCACTGGTTTTTCCTGCAATAAAAATAAACGTCCCTGATTCCCGATATCATGCACATCCCTGATCCCTGGAGCGGTACAGGTTGAAAAGCAGGAAGTCACCTACTGCAGTGTGGTGAAAAACTCCTAGGTGCTTTATCTTGCCCTACAAGGTATGGATACATCTAAAACTTAAAAAAAAAAATGTCATGTAATTTGTTTAATTAAACAAACAATACATATCAATATATGTTTGTGTGTGTCTTCCACAGATTAGTGATATGGAGTTGTCCATTGCTGAGACTCTGTCTGACTCCTCCTGCTCCAATACTTTTATAAGTTTAGGATTGAGATTTGTTCTGTTTAGTACAATGTCTTTTTCCCCCCTTTTTGTGGGTTTTTTGGTTAATTTGCACCACATCCGGCAGGTTTACTGCTTCTGCCACATCCTCCATGTTGCTGCTTTACTTACGGTACAGTTGCGGCACACTTGTGACAATCCCCATTCAGTCTCTATGGGCCTTCTGTCAGGTGCGGCAAATGTGTTTTTTTTCCCCGATCTGGTACTTGCTACAGGTAAAATACACCTAGCTAGCTGTGCTTTTTAGATCTGCCGCAGTTGCCGGATTGCTATAGAAACCACATTTGCCGCACCTGCCACAAGTCCCTTAGAGAATTAATGGGGCTTGCCGAAAGTGCAGCCGTTACGCGGCGGATGAGATAAATCTTCACGAACTAGCGCAAATCCACCAAAACACTGATGTCAAAGGGACATTATATGTGTTGGCCATGTAACTATGCTCTGCAACCATGCTGCAGGTATGTAGGTGTACAGCCCTACATTATTGAGTACGGTTTGCTACTTGTGCAAAGCAAATTGTCTATGATGTTCACATGTGATTCTTCCTTTCACAGAAGACTGTGACGTCCTGTACTTCCTCGGGAGAGACTCCAATACGTTTGATGTGGAGAGGCTATCTACGGTTCATGTGTATACTGTATGTCCTTGTACACAGAACCCTGATCTAGTAACACCATTTCAGATAAGATATTATGACCATATGGCCTGACTCCATGTTCTCATGGCCACAATGGGTTACTGTGTTATATACGCTGTGGGAAATGTCCTGGACTCTTTATGGCCACTTTACACACACCAACTTATCTGTCCAACTTCTGAACAACTTACTGGTTGCAGTGAAATCATGGACACATTGTTCCATTTGTACACAGCCACAAAATGGAGCAATGTGTCCATGATTTCACTGCAACCAGTAAGTTGTTCAGAAGTTGGACAGATAAGTTGGTGTGTGTAAAGTGGCCTTTAGACCCACACATGTAAGACAAGACAATAGTCATACATGGAGTAATTCCACCACATGTGAATACGTGACATGTGGCATGGCTATGTGGCATAACTGTTCACTTTCAGATTAGTAGTCCACTGCTGCTTCATAATTGCCTTGGTTTGTCCCTGGAGTCCCACACATTAACAGCATAAACCACAAGTTTGTGGGATATCTGACTGTTGTTCATTGAGCAACAACATGTGGCCATGTCATGTATGCTTGATACCGGGGGTTAATTTTTGTGAGCACTTTGGTATTGTACATTGTGTTCAATGTTACTTTGTTCAAATCGCACTCTCATTAGAAGAATGTACCATAACCAAGTTTACGATTGCAACATTTGTTTACCATTGTGAAAGGGGGTAAAGGCCGGGTTACACGCTGCGATGTCCCAGCGATCCGACCAACGATCTGATTTTTCATAGGTTTAGGCAATAAAACGTTTCATGGAAGTGCTTCTTTAAGGTGACACAAATGAAGAACAGGGGTGTGTAAAGGTTAAATTTTCTTTATTTCTGATTTCTTTCTTATATTGTATAGTAATAAAACATCACTTTATAATTTTATTTCTCAATATTTGGTGCAAAGGGCAATGGTATTTGCCAAATAATTTCTAAACTTGTGGATTGAGGGTGTTTCTCCTTCATGTTGTTGAACAGGCTGAGGTCATCTTTATCTAGCTGCCAGCCCAGCATCCATAATGTGATGAGACCTGGCATCCGAGACACAAATCGGACAAAGGAGGTGACGGTGGAGGCTTGACTCTTTATTGGGAGAGCCTCCACTCTCATCATATTCAGTAAGGTCAGCTCCGGCATGTCTGCGGCTGTTTCAAAAAACGTTGTCCATCCGGATTCCGAAATCCTGTAGTTGGATTGTAACTCAAGATGATGCAGCCTTTTCAGAAAGCCATCATTTGCCACGTGCCCTGTGAAAATGAAATAAAAGTTTATATAAATGTAACTATTACATTCATACTGTTGAACAATCGAGCAGGGGTTGTGTGTAGTCCTGGACCTCCACCCCATTAAAGTGACGTGGGTTTGGCTACAAACTTTGGAATAGTGTGGAGCTGGGATGCTATCCATGTTATATTATAGATCTTTCGGTTTTCACTGTCTAATGGGTGAAATAAGCTTGGAAACCTTACTTAATCACAGGCCTGCGATGAAAAGAATACAAGGGAATTGATAGCTGAAATTTACCGTATGTATTTTTTGGTGTAGATATAAAAAAAAATAATAAATTCTGTATCACGTCACGTTTTTTGAGAAATTGAAATTTAATTGTATTTTTACGAACAATTACTACCAATTTTTTTGAATTTCTTCCCTCTCAGTTTTTACCACGGTGAAACTTACGAAATACCCCTCGAACACCTTCCCAACGCATCGGAAAGACGCAACAAACAAGTCTAAACTTGCACCGTTGTAACTTGTAAAAATGTTTAAACGGCAATCGCTTTTATTTGTTTAATTCTCTTTAACCCCTTTGACCTAGAAAATTGTGTACTTAACGTCCGTAGTAAGATAAAGTACCGTACATACTCGAGTATAAGCTAAGTATTTCAGCACAAAAATTGTGCTGAAAAGTGCCCCCCTCGGCTTATACTCGAGTCATACAGTTGCTGAGTGGGCAGGGACTGTGATCGGGCGCTGGAGGAGGCGGGGGGAGGCTGCAGAGTGAGCAGGCAGTCACGTGACGCCGCTTATTAGTGCAATGAATATGCACTGCATCCCCCTGTCTATCAGCGACAGGGGGAGCAGGCATATTACATTACTGTGTCCCCCTCACAGTAAACAGCCCCCCCCTGCTGGCACACGGCCCCCCCATCAGTATACAGAGGCCCCCCTGCTGGCACATGCCCCCCCCCCATCGGTATACAGAGTTTCCCCCTGCTGGCACACGGCCCCCCTTCTGTATACAGAGGCCCCATGTCTCCGCATTGATCTCACCCTCCGATGTCCGCAGGCACCCGGGGTCCTCCGTCCACTCTCCTCGCTGTATGCCGGCGGGTTCTACATGTGACCGCCGGGCGCAGTGATGACGTCATCCCTGCTGCGCGCGCTCTCAGCAAACCACTGTTGCCAGATAGTACATGTACAATTGTTCGACAGAATTCCTTTTTAAATAGGATTTTAGCAAAAATATCGATCTTGGTTTTACAAAAAAATCCTTACGTGATGAAAAAAATGGAGGTCATTTTCGTAATCAGCACACCAAATTACATAAAAATCAGTGAAAACTTCTCTTGTATTTTTCAAAAAATTCAATTTTGCAGGGTTGTGTACTTTTAGCAAAATCAACCAGTTTTTCCCATTGACACACACAAAAAAGAAACTATCTGGATATTAGGCCTCAATTACACATCAATCTATTATTGCATAAAGTGCCAAGCTTTTATAGGTTAAGGGGGAACCTGGAAATCTTCTATAGAAAGGAGAAGCATAAAAAAAATTGGTTTGCCCACGTTAATGCCACTAGTACTGTAAACTGATATGTTAAAATAAAAAATAAGTTATTAGAAGATCTCATTGGCTTGTCTCTTTACTTATCACTTTTTAATAGAAAAAATCGACAAGCCCACCCAAAATGCCTAGGAACGTCCAGTTTTTGAGTGTGATTTGGCAAATTCATGCATCTTTTGCAATCAGGTACACTAAACTTAGAGCTAAAGGCTCAAAGTCCATGATTTATGTGAAGACCTGTGCTCTAGTAGTTTAAATGGAATCTGTCAGCAGGTTTTTGCTATATAATTTGAAGACAGCATGCTGTAAGGGTTAACACAAAGAACTGAGTGATGCCTCTATTATCACACTGTGTGCTATTGTTTACCTGCCATGTTTGATTCATTACCAGTAGCTTATCATTGTAGAAGCGGTGAAACCAAGTCCGAACAGCCCCTTGCTGTGATTAGCAGCTCATTGTCTATAGAGTTGCTATACAGAGTCAGGTGTGGGTGGGGTCAGCTCTTTGCTGCATTGCTATATCTAAAAACTTTGTCAGAAACGTTGTATCCAGTAATCTAAGTGACACATTGTTGGATTCAGGGCATCTTTGCCTATATCATGCTGCTCTCAGATGAGGTAGTAAAACCATGCTGACAGATTTCTTTTATTGTGTGGATCTGAGACCATTCGCTTTTGAAATCTTGTCCAGCTAAAATTTCTATTTAAATGTGCTTAAATTAGTAGGTTTTGCAATTTACTAGATGCGTGAAAAGCTCCCAGATCTTCATCTATAAGCGCTATTCCTGCACCCTGACCAGCCCTCTTCCAGGTGAGCAGAGCATGGTCTGAAGAGATCTGTGTGATTGTGGATTTTAATTTAGAAGCCAGTCTCCTCCTATGTCTATACATTTGCTGCGACACTGAAAGGGGGCTAGCATAGCTGTATAAGGTTTGTTAGCAACCATAATAAATGATGAAACCATGTTCTGGAAAACCTTGACCATAGGCTTTCGGAAAAATACATTTTATTACTGGATATTTATATGTGAATCGGAGTTGAAACAAGAATGTCCAAACAAGGTTCTTGCAGATCTTTGGTGCAAGCTCAGAAAGTTTGCAGAATTGGAAAGTAATTCATCCTTTTCTAAACAATGCGAGAGTGACTCACCTAACAAAGTAATACTCGCATCATCCAATATCTCCTTCATGACCAGGAACTGGAGGTTAGGAAGAGCCCGAAACTGCTCGATAATGAATTTAGCAGCACGAGCCATTCCTGGCCCTACAGGCAGCCACAATTTCTCCAGATGACTGAGGGATCCCAGTGATACAGCTAGAGACAAACAATGGATATTGACTTTTGTTATGTATAGGTCGGATAAATTAAAGTATGAAACTGTTCATCACAAAACAATAAGCCAAATACTGATTATTTTTTGTTTAAGGCCACGTGCACACACTGAGTATTTGATGAGTTTTTTACCTCAGGATTTGTAGCCTAAACCAGCAATGGATGATTAAATCCAGAAGTGGTGACGTGTTTCTATTAGACTTTTCCTCTGATTGCTCCACTCCTGGTTTTGACTACAAATCCTGAGGTAAACAACTCATCAAATACTCAGTGTGTGCACATGGCCTTAATGTTGTAAAAAAGTTGTCTCGTAAAAATAATAGGCTACATTTACTGAGCATTTTATAGGTGTAAACACCACCCAATACTGTGAGCCTCAAATCACGGCGTGTATAAAATGTGACTTTTGCCATAATTCATTGTAATTGAATAGTAACAATAAAAATTGAGCACAGTCTTCATGAAGTGGGCATGGACTTTAAGGGCCTTTTTTAGAGATGATGGGGGACCTTGTGCCCGAAGAGATTTTTTTTAGGATGTTTTAGTGCAGACGCTGAGCAGAAACGCTTGTAATTTTTCTCAAAAAGAGAAAACTCCTCGAAAACATGGATGTTCTCAGTTTTTGTACCAAAAACTCAGCAAGAAGACTCCGTGTGCTTCAAACGTATGCTTTATTCTGGCTCCGTCCCTTGCAATTAGCTGTTATATCAGAGGGAATTTGTAACAATAATGTAATATGCTGCATTTAATACATACATGGGCCAAGTTCACAAAAACTAAAGCTGCTTTTTGTTTGCTATATTATTTTATTCCCCTAAAATAACATATGTTATGAAGGAAACCCAACAGCCCCATTACGGTAAGGCTATGTGCCCACTGGACATATTATTTTGTGCTACATTTATGCCGCGTTTGTCAGCTGCACAAACGCAGTTATGTAAAACAAAAGCAGCACAAGAGTTTTGCGTTTGTCTGTCTGTGTGTACCCTTATGTGTGCTGCATTTGTATGTGCACAAAGGCAGCACAGACACATACACAGAAAGACAGACACACAGACACACTTTCTCACACCATGGCGAGCCCATGATGGTCCCTGGTGATGTCTTCCTCCTCGGCATCAGTGTATCAGTGTATCATCCTATCAGAGCCTGTGCAACATGTGACAGCCTGTCACATGGTGCAGGTCCTGGAAGAACGATAAACACAGCTTCTGCCGATGAACGGAGGAAGACATCACCAGGGATCACCATGGGATCACCGGGGAGGGTAAGTATTGAAGCGTTTTTGCTGTTGAACTCAGAGTAAAAAAGCCTCACAAATGGACTGTGTGAATACCAATCTGTTTGTGATGCTTTTTTTGGGGGGTTAGAATGGATGGGGAAAATGGGCATATTAATTGGCGGGGACTTTTAAAAACACATGGAATTTCTGCGGCACAAACCCAGCACCCACAAATGCACATGAGGTGACAGCTTTTTGTAAATCACATTAAAGTCAATGTTAAAGCTGTGGCTGCTGCGTTTTGGCTGCAGGAACGCAGCACAAACGCATAATGGGCGCATTGACTAATTGGAATCTGTCATGTGATGGCCAGGGCTGCCAATTATCTAAAAACTCCTGGACAGACCGTAAAAATAGGGCATTTTTTTCATTCTTCATAAAAAAAATTGAAGGCGACAGTGATTTTTTTGAAGAAATTTATACAGATTATTTTTATTGCAATTATTGGCTATATACAGTGTTGGCCAAAAGTATCGACACCCCTGAAATTCTGTCAGATAATACTCATTTTCTTCCTGAAAATAATTGCAATCACAAATTCTTTGGTATTATTATCTTCATTTAATTTGTCTTCAATGAAAAAAACACAAAAAGAATTGTCCTAAAGCCAAATTGGATATAATTCCACACCAAACATAAAAAGGTGATGGACAAAAGTATTGGCACAGTTAGAAAAAATCATGTGATGCTTCTCTAATTTGTGTAATTAACAGCACCTGTAACTTACCTGTGGCACCTAACAGGTGTTGGCAATAACTAAATCACACTTGCAACCAGTTGGCATGGATTAAAGTTGACTCAACCTCTGTCCTGTGTCCTTGTGTGTACCACATTGAGCATGGAGAAAAGAAAGAACACCAAAGAACTGTCTGAGGACTTGAGAAACCAAATTGTGAGGAAGCATGAGCAATCTCAAGGCTACAAGTCCATCTCCAAAGACCTGAATGTTCCTGTGTCTACCGTGCGCAGTGTCATCAAGAAGTTTAAAGCCCATGTCACTGTGGTTAATCTCCCTAAATGTGGACGGAAAAGAAAAATTGACAAGAGATTTCAACGCAAGATTGTGCTGATGGTGGATAAAGAACCTCGACTAACATCCAAACAAGTTCAAGCTGCCCTGCAGTCCGAGGGTACAACAGTGTCAACCCATACATTGGCGTCTGAATGAAAAGGGACTGTATCGTAGTATACCCAGGAAGACCCCACTTCTTACCCTGAGACATAAAAAAGCCAGGCTGGAGTTTGCCAAAACTTACCTGAGAAAGCCTAAAACGTTTTGGAAGAATGTTCTCTCTTTTTGGGCAAAGACATCAACATAGAGTTTACAGGAGAAAAAAAGAGACATTCAAAGAAATGAACACGGTCCCTGCAGTCAAACATGGCGGAGGTTCCCTGATGTTTTGGGGTTGCTTTGCTGCCTCTGGCACTGGGCTGCTTGACCGTGTGCATGGCATTATGAAGTCTGAAGACTACCAACAAATTTTGCAGCATAATGTAGGGCCCAGTGTGAGAAAGCTGGGTCTCCCTCAGAGGTCATGGGTCTTCCAGCAGGACAGTGACCCAAAACACACTTCAAAAAGGACTAGAAAATGGTTTGAGAGAAAGCACTGGAGACTTCTAAGGTGGCCAGCAATGAGTCCATACCTGAATCCCATAGAACAGCTGTGGAGAGATCTAAAAATGGCAGTTTGGAGAAGGCACCCTTCAAATATCTGGGACCTGGAGCAGTTTGCCAAAGAAGAATGGTCTAAAATTCCAGCAGAGCATTGTAAGAAAGTCATTGATGGTTACCGGAAGCGGTTGATCACAGTTATTTCGGCTAAAGGTTGTGCAACCAAGTATTAGGCTGAGGGTGCCAATACTTCTGTCTGGCCCATTTTTGGAGTTTTGTGTGAAATGATCAATGTTTTGCTTTTTGCTTCATTCTGCTTTGTGTGTTTTCATTGAAGACAAATTAAATGAAGATAATAATACCAAAGAATTTGTGATTGCAATCATTTTCAGGAAGAAACTGAGTATTATCTGACAGAATTGCAGGAGTGTCAATACTTTTGGCCAACACTGTACATCCTAAATTTTATCATAATTTTAATGATAATGTCATCCTATCAGAATTATGGGCTGTAGACATGTATAATCATAATGTTTTATTATAGATTTACGATGTGTCTGTAAAAAGCATTGTCTGTCTGTGATTTTTTTGGAAGTTGTCAGGAGTAAATAAATGCCAAGTTTGCAATCCTGGAGATGGAGCACAAACCAAAGAACACGAGTGTTCAATTGCCCAAGTAAATTTTACACCATAACAATGTTGATATGCAAGAATAAAAGTTTATTCGTTAAAGTGGATTACAAAAGAGTGCAGTAAACACTTACAATAAATAACTTACCAGTCATTTGTCTCCCTCATCCTGCCTTCCCTTTGTTGATAAGGCTGGTTTCACATCGCGTTATTTTTCCTGTCCGTGGGATCCTACTTTTTGTAGGACCCCACGGACAGGAACGGACACCATAGGAGGTGACCTATCTCTGTGTCCGGGTCCGTGATTTTCATGGGTCCGGACACAGAAAAAGCTGTCCGGGGCACTTTCACTTCAGCAATGTATATCCATACATTGTGGAAGTGAAATTTAAGTAAAAGCAAGGGGTTAAAAATAAAAAAAAAATCTATTCTCACTTACAGCGATCCCCCGACGTCAGCATCTATCTCTGGATGCTTACAGGACCTGGGTGGGCAGGGCTACCCGATCAACGTCACCGGTCATGTTCCCCGATCAGCTGATCGGGTTGTGACGTAATATCGGGTCCAATAGCCACCGGAGATGCTGCACATCGGGGGATCGCAGGACAAGTGAGAATAGAGATTTTTTTTATTTTTAACCCTTGCTTTCACTTAATTTCACTTCCACAATGTATGTATATACATTGCGGAAATGAAATTAGATGGCACAGAGCAGTTTTAGTGTACTGAGCATGCTCAGTACACTAAAATTGGGTCAGAGAAACGATCCTGTGTTTTCTTGGACCCGTGCTCCATAGACCCCAATTTTAAAGGCCGCGGATCGGGTCGGATCCGATTCGGTCTGATTTGGTCCGATGTGCCCAAAATCGGAGCAGTCTCCGATTTTGGGCACAGCAAAAAATCGGACACAAATCGGATCCGACAAAAATCGGATGGCATTTAGACCAAATCCGATCCAATCCGTGCCCATAGTTTAACATGGGGGCCAAATCGGATCCGTGGCTGTCTGTTTTACAACGGACAGTCATGGATCCTCAAAAATCACAGTGTGAAAGCACCCTAACTCAAAGAGGACAGAAAAGAAAAGCTTAAAGGGCGTGACAAATCCTGAAGGTGCAAAGTGCTTATGTGCAAATCAAAGCAGGGCTAGGTAGTTCTGGGAGAATCCTGTGTGTATCCCAGCCCTGTTGCCTAAGTAAAGTGCAGTAAATAGCACGATCAGGAGTAAACTTACCCATTAGTTTGTATGTCAGTGTCCTCCACCTCAAAGTACCTGTCAGGGTAGCCCCGACACGTGTTTCGCGTCGGCTCATTCAGGGGACTGGTTATTCTTGCATATCAACACTGTTGAGGATATTGTGGTGGTGTAAAATTTACTTGGGCAATTGAACACTAGTGTTCTTTCGTTTGTGCATAATGTCTGAGTAGTCTGCCCTGTTTTTAAGATGTCCAGTGTCGGTCCTGTTTTCTTTCTCAATCCTGGAGATAGGTGACAAAAGATTCCCTAGTGGGGTTACCCATTTATATAAAAGTCAGAAACATTATATTATTTTTTTTTATCCTAGCAGAAGCCAATGGGAAGGGAAACGTTATTCCACCCAAAAATCTTTGAATTGATACTAAAATTAGGTACAACCAATGGACAAGAGATTCACCGTAGTGCGCTTACTACAAACTCAGAATTTAAAAAGCATCTATTAGAGGGGCACAATTTTCTATTTTGTTGCAAAGTAACTAGATGACTACAACGTTCATAACCATGTGTGCTGTATACCGAACATCTCCGCAGTCTCTGCTCCGATAATTATATGTCGATCTAAGTTTAGAATTTTCAGAAATGTAAAATTCTTCATTGTTGCAGCTGTCGGGGAGAACACAAAAGTAATTCATAACTTGATGCATTAGAAATGTATAAAAGTGTAAATATGCATTTTTTTCTTATTTTTTGACGTACAGTTACATCACTGGGATGGCACAGGGCTTGGTCAGAGGTAGCATTAGGCTGGTAACACACTATCCTATTTACATGCGAGTCTCTCGGACGAGACTCGGATCAATGACCCTGAACGGCCTCTCACTCTCTGGACAGAAGTGTCAGCTGCTTGTGTGCAGCATCACACTCCCGTCCAGAGAGGGAGAGGCCGTTCAGGGTTCACTGATCCGAGTCTCGTCTGAGAGACTCGCATGTAAGTAGGATAGTGTGTTTCCACCCTTAGGCTAGGGCTACATAGCACATCTGTTTCACAACTCTGACATCATATATTGATACATTGCGGCCTTCTGAGTCATAAATGTTTTGTTGTAAGTCAGACGCGACTCTCTAACCATAAAGTTTAATGCAAATCACACGGGAATGTGTGCAACTTATCTGCAATTTAGAGCCTTGATTTTTCTATAAACAAAAAGGCCAATGATTGTAGAGCAACAGCAAGTCACTGACAATTTATACAGATGTCTTTGGACACACGACTTATCTTAGTCTGGGAATACATGGAGAGAACAGCTCTAAGGGCTCATTCACACGTCAGTTTTTTTCACTGACAAGAAAAGTAACCATCAGTGATTTCAGTCAGAGATTTACCTGAGTTTGAAATCAGACCAAGCTCTGATAAAACTGAATTTTCTTGTACGTGAAAAAAAAGTTTCTCTATTTGTTCCTTGACCTGTCTGTGATAGTATCCAAGTGCTGTCAAATCTTTTCAGAGACTCAGACTTGCATTGCTGATTTTGATCCAACACACATATCACAAACATAATACCAGTGTGGGTGCATCCAGCTGTATCATCACTGATCTGTGTCACAGATCAGTGATAAAAAAGGTACATAACCTGATGCAACTGTCTGCTCCAGCAACCGGTATTAACTGGATCCGGTTGTAAATGCATTCCCCCTAGTGGGCGTGTCATTTAAAACTGGGTCCTGGGCATGCTTAGTCCAAAAACGTGTATCTGGCATACGGCTCCAGCAGGATCCGGATTCCGTCAGATCTGGTTACCACAGAGCTACATTCTAATGTAACCTGCATTGCCCAGGAACTGGGTGTTCATGGTTTTGACATGGACACCAAAATCGCTACAAAATGCAATTTTAGTCTCGGACAAGGGAGAACCGTAAAGAACTGGCTGAAAGACATTGTGATTTTCAGGATTTGTTTTCTCATTTTGTCTCTCGTAGTTGAGGTCTATCTATGATGTCAATTACAGACCTCTCATCCTTCTAAGTGGGAGAACTTACACAATTGGTGGCTGACTAAATACTTTTTTTCGCCACTGTATATACTAGGCTGCTGAGTACGGAAATCCATGGACAGTTTGCACATTGCAGTCCGAGATCGGGTCGATGTGAACAGACGTCTGAATGTGCCCAGTAACTCCTATTAAACTACAATGAACGTAGTGCTACAGCTGTACACTTGCTTGTACCCCTATGAAAATGTTACCTTTTATTAATTAAAAAAGTAAAAACATCTATTTTGTTGTGTTTGCCTCTCATAAAGGGTCAGACATTGACCTGTAGGGTAGCTACCTCTCTTGTGTGGTACTAAGGCTAGGGTCACACTTGCGTTTGCAATCCAGTTACTGGATCCAGTTTTTCATCTTGAAAACCTGATCAGGTACCTGACCCATAGACTCCAATGTTAACAATTGTTTGCCAAAGTGCAAAGTCTACTGGATCCAGTTTTTGAGAAGTCAGGTTTTAATAGGGTCTGCAATATTTTTTGGCCTTTTAGCAAAACCTGATGAGTTTTTTTAAAATGGGACCCTATGGGAACCTGATCCAGTACCTGATGGTACATATAGGTACCATCAAGTACCTGATCAGTTACCTGATCTGGTAAAAATGCCACCAAACAGACATGGATCCAGTAATGCATCCAGTTACTGGATGCAGGCTCCTAAGAGTGACCCTAGCCTAACAAAACAGCTTGCATTTAGTGATAAGTGAGATTCATTTTTACTACTGGTATAACA
This sequence comes from Allobates femoralis, assembly GCA_033576535.1. Taxonomy (NCBI): domain Eukaryota; kingdom Metazoa; phylum Chordata; class Amphibia; order Anura; family Aromobatidae; genus Allobates; species Allobates femoralis. The sequence continues at coordinate 770,540,555 of JARQOC010000003.1, forward strand.
TTATTTTGTGTGATTTATTACAACGTAAAATTTATAAATTATTATTATTGACATATTATGTCAAATATATTTTAAAGTGACCCTGTCAGGTCGTTTTCCAGTATGATACTAATATTACCCTGGAATAGTGCCTGGGCAGATCTTTTAAAAACATGTAAAATCATTATTGTACCATTTGTAGTTTCCATTTTATCACCATTGTCAGACCCTGCAGAGAGCTGCTGGATTAGTCCTGTCCCATTATAAGCAGAGATGATTAGTCTTGGCTGTATAAACTGTCATGTAATTATGCACTCCCTCTCAGCAAAGGGAGGCGGGAGGAAGGAGGAGAGAGCTGCTGACAGTGCAGTGTCAGGTTTCACTTAGCCTAGGGTCACACATAAGCCCTGGATCCGTTCTTTGCATCAGTTTTTTAACTTTAGAACTCTAAGTCCAAAAACTGATGCTGTTAATAGATCCTGGACTCAAGTGTGACTGCTCTGCTATGCATTTTTTTTACCGGACACAAAAAATGCTGCAAGCAGCATTTTTTGGTGCAGTAAAAAAACAGATCAGTTTTTTTAATATGGGACCCTATGGAAAACGGATCCGGTAAAAAATGGCACCATCCATTAACGGATCCGTTTTTTCTAGCAGTTTTTGGAAAAAAATGGCAAAGTCCAAAAAATGCATAAGCTGCACAGGCGGCGCAAAAACAGCCTAAAAATGGATTTATTATTGGATCCATTAAAAAAAAAAAATGATTGGCATGTGTGACCCTAGCTTTACAGGTCTGTTCAGTTGATATTCCCATGGAGAGAGCTACTGCAGGTCTGCCTTATCTAGACTCCGTTTGTTTCTGGAAAGCAGATACCCTGCTGTGCTGTGACAGTTTCTGTATTGTAGTTCACCTCTTGTGATGCTGCACACAGAGAGCAGAGAGGAAAATACAGCCCCCCTCCCACTGATCTCCTGTGCTGTGATGTGACATGCATATTCATGCATGGGGGAGTGGATAGAAGAGAACTAAGTGGATCACTCACTGTGAGTGACAGATGGAATGAATCTCTTTATTTGAAGTTTACAGAGGATAGGAGGGGAATATAAATAAAAGAAATAAATAAATAGGGAAAGTTTAGAGGGAGGAATTAGAAAATCATAGCAGTTACATGGGGATTTTTGACCTGACAGTTTTCCTTTAAATGCATTTAAAGTGGTTTTCTGGTTTGGATTTTACACTCTCTGTTAAAATACATTCATAAATTGTATCTATTTTTGCATCTGTGTAAAACAGACTTCTTTCTCTCTAAGGGATCATTCAGACGTCCATGTAAATCTGTCCTCGCACGGACCACAATGCATGAATCGTCTGTGGTCTCCAGACCCAAACTCTGCTGCTTCACACTATACTGCCATATAACTGGCTGAACGAGTAGTTTAAAACCAATACTGTATTACTATCACTGTTTGAAGTCCTGTCGGTTTTGCCGGTGCAGCAGGACTTATCTATGCTCAGAACTGTCAGAAATGGCATAGAAGAGCGATCTACAGCAATTCTGAGAGTTCTCTACATACAGACCTGTCATATGAGGTGTAGATCGCGCTCCTATGCCAGTTCAGACAGTTCTGTGCATAGGTAAGTCCCACTGCATCGGCTAAAGCCGACAGGACTTCAAACACTGATTGAAATAAAATTTATTGAGTGCATGTAAAAAACTATTACTTTATTAAATCTTCTTTTGCCCTTTCCCTTGCCGGATCAGGCATCTGGCATCTGTGGTGGCATGGGTTTGCGGATGCACGGCCAGGTCTGGATGATCCCGATTTCATTCTGATCAGACGGCGCCGCAAGTGTGAAACCAGCCTTAACTGTGTAGTAACATTTAAAAAAAGTAATAAAGAAACATGAAAAAAAAAAGCTACCATACAATTTTTAGCATTGCTGAAAAAAATGGTAGAATTGTAGGTTGTATTTTTATCCTTATTCCAGAAATGTTACAAAAATGTTTATTGTTAATTAAAGATCACAATTGGCCAGCTTTGAAGGGGTTAAACTTTAAAATAATAAATATGGAAATGTAAAAAAGAGACTGATATACTGCAGGGATTTCATGCAAAACTATTGTTATCCTTATTCTTAAGAATTATTACCAAGAACAGCCATATTATCTTCCCAAAGGACAGATCCAAAGAAGTTCAGTTCTTTCAGCTTCTTACATCCAGAAAGGGAGCTCATCAGACCATCAAAATCTGCATAGCCTTTCAATGACAAGTGAAGGATCTCCAAATCTGCAAAGTTTTTAATGAATGGAACTGGAAATACAAAGTATTAATGTCTTATGTTACACGCTTTTAAGTGATTTGGTGCATGTTATAATTGTCTCACATTAGGTTGTGATAGTAATAATAATTGGGCTCTATTTGTTCACCTATGTGGATGATGCAGGATATGTCTTCCACATCAAAGTCTTAGGGCGCATGACCGTGCGCACCCATTCACTCCCATATGTGATCTGTGCGCAGGTGGATGCCTGCGCACAAGTCACACACTCCCGCCCGCACCAGGATGCAACATGTTGCATCCCTGGTGCATCCGCCTGCGCACAGATCACATATGGGAGTGAATGGGTGCGCACGGTCGTGCGCTGGCAAGCGCAGCACCGTGCGTTCCCATTCTAAAGATAGGAGCTGGCGGCCGCTGTGTACACATGGTGATTCCCCTCCGCAGAACGCTGCAGAGGGGAACGCCAGTGTGAAGGCGCCCTTACATCTGCACAGCATCATCGCTGGCCGTGCAGATACATTTTTTTGTTCTGCCCTTCTGCAGACAGAGCAAAGTACATCAAAGCGTATGCCCGCAGTAGGGCAGAGCAAAGTGCGCCGGCGCGGTCGGTGATGCTACTGTGCAAGTGCGAGACTTTGTTCAGCTATGTGGATGACGCAGGACGTGTTATGTACATCAATCAGAGCTGGAGGATGACTTTTATGTGCAGAGAGGAGGAACAGACACTGCGAGGAGTTCACTCCTTTGACTGGACCAACCTTATTTAAATATAGCGCAAGACCAAATCCAATGGTATATTTGAGGTGCACAGGGAAGTCAGAGGACAATATAATAATTTGTGAAATACCTAACAAAAGCAGAAAAAGGTCTTGGCATTTGTTGAGAAACTCAAAATATGGTGACAGGTTCCCTTTAAAAAGACCAAGTTATCACGATTATAAATGTTAGAGTAAAGGTATGCACATAATGGTGCTGTTAAACTGATTCAATAGCTACTTTCAGTGAAGAAATCTGCATCCTGGTTGTTGTTTAATCATCATTTGAAGTTTTTGTTTCACAAGCTTTTAGTGCATTGGAGTGGGACTGTGGAGTGGGAGTTGGGGTAGTCTTTGGCTCTGCCACAACCCCTCCGCTGCCTCTGGTGTTTGCATCTTCCTCCTGTTTTAAAGTTTATGCCGGTGCCATCTTCACCGCAAGCGGCTCTTGCGCAGATTGATCTCCCAGTGGTCTTCAGGAAAATGGTACCAGTGGTGCATGCACAGACTTAGATCTCGGCTACATGCATCTAGTTTAAAGTACAAATTTGTATGCTCAATGCACCCTTAGCACGGCTAAGAGATGTGGTACACTATTTTACACTTCAGATAAAATGAATCGTAATTATTGACAGAAAAAAACTGGCTGAAAGAAATCTCACAAAGTACAAATACTTTCGCGAACAATTTGATGCAAAGAGTCAGCTCCCTGCTGTGAACGATGGGAGTCGGCTCCCAAAGGAGCCACTTACAGTCTCTGAATGACTCTGACTGAGTGTGAAATGACGATGTTCAGCATCCAAATCCTAGGAAGGATTTTATCTGCATTGATTTCATCTTAAAAGGGGATTTTTGGTACTTACCGTAAAATCCTTTTCTTGGAGCTTCAATTGGGGGACACAATAAAAAAGATCTTCCTGTGTCCCCCAATGAAGCGATTAAGAAATATGTGTTCATCTGGGGTAAACACGTATTAAATAGGGATCCAAAAGAGCTAGGGATTATCAGAAATAGCTGAAGTGCCCATCTCTAGTAACAGCAGGACACAACATCTGCACTCATGAACCTTTCCTCTCTGCTGCATCTATGATATTTTCCACCTTCTCATCTCTCTGGAAGCTGTGTCAGAGGTCGAGAGGTCTGAGAGCATACGCATCGTCTCCTGCGGTAGATACAATATTTACACGCATGTCAGAGGATTCTTTGCATGCAGCGTTTGCTCTGGCCAAGTAGGCACAGTCACAGCCAATTACTGAAAAAAGAAGCAGCGGTTGATGCCATTTGAGAGGTGGAACACGGCCTTGCTCAATACAAGTGAATTTAGTAAAGCTGAGTAGGTTTAGTCGGAGTGTAGCCAAAAGTGTGACAATCACATACTTGCGGTCAAAGAACGGCCCGTTCCCAATGTAGGCACCGGAGAATCCTGACAGTGCGCTGTGATGATCCAGAAGTCTGAGGTCACATAGACTTTAACCTCAACCCCTTTTGGTATTATTTAAAATATTGGTCTGATAGTGAATCTTGATTTCCTCCAGGCAGAGCAATATTAGAAATCAGTCTGGAGCTCAGGGGTGAGGACAGCATGAGCCTATGCAGTGGCGTATGTAGACTCTGATGGACTCCAGTGCAAGATTTGGATCTGGTACCCCCTCCCTGCATGTTTATCAGATTTATGGGCAATAAAGTATTCTAAATCCTATACAGACATATGTGTTGCCATCCTCCTATTATGAAGCAATGTGCTCCATCCCGGGCCCCTTCCAGATATATATGTCCCCCATACTGGTATATATATCCCCCATCATGGTATATACAGGTGCATCTCAATGAATTAGAATATCATCAGAAAGTACATTTTTTTTCAATAATTTAATACAAAAAGTGAAAGCATATATTATATAGAGTCATTACAGACAGAGTGATCAATTTTAAGTGTTTATTTCTGTAACTGTTGATGATTATGGCTTACAGCCAATGAAAACCCAAAGTGTATTAAAGTTGGGAGGATGAAGGGTTAAAAACCATGCTGCCGTACTCCATAAGATATCAAACGGTGAATATGATATTGATTTATTAGTCAACGGGTTTCAGGGCTCCCTGAAACATGGCAATATGATATTAATTTGTCCTGAGAAAGCGTTGACTAATAAATCTATATTTACCCTTTGATGTCTTGTGAAATATGGCAGCGTGGTTTTTAACCCTTCATCCTCTCTATTTAATTTTCTGAGATAAGAACCTTTGGAAATTCATTGGCTGTAAGCCATAATCATCAATATTAACAGAAATAAACACTCAAAATAAATCACTCTTTGTGTAATGACTCTATATAATATATGCATTTCTTTTTATGTATTGAATTACTGAAATAAATTAACTTTTGATGGTATTCTAATTCATTGAGATGCACATGTATGTTCTCTGTTCTGCCTCTGCATTAAAAAAGGAAAAGAAAACATTGTAACCTTCCTCCACACTCCTGCTGTATGTCGTCCACTTCTACAACCAATGCAAGAGCTGGCAGCCTACGTCAGAGTGTGTGCCATGGTGTTTGATGTCACTGCCATGTGTCCCCAGTCACGGGCATGCCGATGTCAGTTGTCAACCTCTGCTAAGCTAAAAGTGTTTATTGTGGCGAAGGGACCCAAAGGGTACAGCATATTCAGCTGAACTGTATTGCAGCACAGACATGCAACCAGCTGAAGTAGGCACTGGGATTGGCGCCCCCCTTGCAGCACAGTTCAGTCACGGTTGAGATCTCTGTGACCGCGATTATTATATCCTTGGACCTGTTGTGCTTTCAAATGCCAGGACTGAATTTCAGTCCCAGTTCATCTCAGCAGAGATCCCAGATGTACTGTAATGACGTTGAGCAAGGCAGGACGGGAAGACTGCTTTTCCCATTATAAAGACTTACCAAATTTTATTGATCCAGGGCCAAAACTAGTGCAACCGAAAGCAAGTTTCTTCATTTGCTCAAGCTTTTCAAATTCTATTGGTAGGTGGTCAAGCACCTCAGGGTTTTGTAGCAGATAGATAGTTACTTCTGATAAGTTTGAAAATTGGTGTATACCACGAATTAAGTGCTCTAGAAGAAACAGTGTTAAACACATGAACATTAAAAACAGAGCATTAAAGAGATGCAATTACAAGGAGAACCTGCTTGTTTTAAAATATTAAAGACTTAGGCTCCTTTCACATCAGCGGTAAATGTCATTTCGCGGCAGATGTTGCCACACCTGCCGGATCTGCCATGTAACAGTCGACTTGCAGCACTACTCCAGCAAGCCCCATTCATGTTTAAAAGGGTCCTATTAACTCTGAATTCTAGCATATTTGTAACTATTCAAATTTATATTCTTCCTTTTTTCCCCTAAGATCTCTGGATGTGTGCATGGATGTTATGTATGTAATCATAATCCAGAACACGATTATTACTGTTACATTTTTATGTAGATTTATGATTGTATTATTATATGGAGTAATTACTGGTTCTGCTATGGAGTCTTACAGCATTGCTCCATGATAGGAAAATATTCAAACTAGCGCTTCCACAGCAAGTTCCCTCCTTCCTTACTTCAACCATCTTGATGAGGTAGCTACTAAAGATGGGCAAACCCATAAAGATGTTCTAATTTGGCAGATCTGGTCAGACTTATTAAAAAGATTTAGGACCAGATGTAATGCCGGTGTGTTTGTCCCTTGTTTCCCCGGCGGTACTCTGCATGTTAGTGCTCTTATCCTATGCTCTTTCCCCCTAACCAGCTATAATACTGTTGTCTATTATCTTTAAGGATGCTGCTCAGTTCCCTGCTCCGCTGCGAAGCCGTACACATGTTGTAAAGTCTTTGCTGAGCTGCGTGACCATCTGCGTGTGTGGTCCCTGGCTGCCTTAATGTGGAAGCTATCCGCGGGTTACGAGGTCCTCTGCTGCTGGTGCATTTGTGTGCAGTCTTGCAGCCGCTGCCAGGTGCCCTAGACCTTAGTTCCTGTTCTGTATATGCTTGGAGTCTGCTTGTCCCTAAGGGGTACGCGGCCACACCTTCCTCACTTCTATTAGGGGTGGCATGCGCTTTGAATTGCTTTCCCCAGCCTATTGCCGAGGGGCAGCTCCTATTTAAAGTTACCTTTCCCTGTTGTGCATTGACAGAGCTTTTCATTAGTAAATCTAGACATGTGAGGAGGTCCAGCCTGCTGCTCCTGTTCTGCGAGTTAAAGGGATCCTGTCACCCCCAAAACACCTCTAAAGCTATTAAAAGCTGTCCCTACATCATAGTAACACTTACCCTACACTCCTTTTAGCTCCTAAATGCACCAAGTGAAATTGAAGATAAATGTTATTACAGTACCTCATTAGGGATGATAATGAGTGACTATGCTATTCATAGTCACCCTGGCAGGCTCTCCCACTTCATGTTATCACGCCTCCATAGGCGTGATCTTCTAATCAGATTAAAATGCGCGCCTCCCCGCCGCTCTGTGCTGTTTCGGCCGGCCTGTAGTGGGGCTGGGTGACGCGAATCGCGTCATTTCTGGCGCGGGGGGCGTAGTACACCCGCGCAGCTTTGTTAGCTTCAAAATGCGCACTGCGCATGCGCGATTCGCGTCACCCAGCCGCACACTGCAGCGGTCCGGCTGCCATAGGAGAGCGCGGAGGCGCGCATTTTAATCTGATTAGAAGATCATGCCTATGGAGGCGTGATATCATGAAGTGGGAGAGCCTGCCAGGGTGACTATGAATAGCATAGTCACTCATTATCATCCCTAATGAGGTACTGTAATAACATTTATCTTCAATTTCACTTGGTGCATTTAGGAGCTAAAAGGAGTGTAGGGTAAGTGTTACTATGCTCTAGGGACAGCTTTTAATAGCTTTAGAGGTGTTTTGGGGGTGACAGGATCCCTTTAACAGCTCCAATGCTGAGTGCTATCAGTGTTGTGCTGCTGTGTGTCATGGTTCCTGTCCTTGTCTCTGGACCCATCCTTCCTATGTGTCTATGTGTCTTCCCTTCCTATGTGTCTACCCTGGTACCAGAATGCGGAATCCTACTGTGTGATATTCCTGAAATCCTTCTGTGCCTTGTACCCTGAATTTAAAGACTGTGAGTTTCCTGTATCCTGTGTCTTGTGAATAAACTTCTGTTCATTTTTTGAAGTTGGAGTTCAGTGTTCCTGCTGAGTATGTACTACGCTGTGCTCATGCTATGGTGCTGTGCTCATGCTACTGTGCTGTGCTCGCACCATCCAGCTCCAATCCGCTCCTCTGGTGCTTGTGTCACTCAATTCTGTTCCATGCTTGTTGTGTTTACACTGTTCTATTGCGCTCACACTACTTAGCTCCGGTCCACTCCTGTAGTGCCCATGTCATGCAGCTCCTGTCCACTCCTGCAGTGGCATTTTTCTTAGGTCCTTTCCAGCCAGTGTCCAATGTCTGGAGCCTGATGACCGCTGTCTGGTGCCTGGAGCCATGTCTGAAGTCCAGAGTCTGATGACAGATATCCGGGGTCCAGATGTCCTGTCCGGTAACCTAGGTCTGCAGCCTGCAGTTGTGTCCGATGTCCGGTGTCCAGATGTCCTGTCCGTGTTCTGATGTCTTCTGCCTGGAGCCGTATTCGATATCTTGCTTGTGTCCCAGATGTTCATTTTAAGGACCTGGTTGTCCAGCCCGTGTTCACAAGTTTGTCCTGCTAGTGTTCCTGGAAGGGCTCCTCCGTGTTCCTGGGTAATCTCTAGCCTGGTTTTCTGGTGGCTGCTCTGCCTGAGTTTCCTGGATCTGACCAGCCGGTGTCCTAAGCTGCCCTGTTGGTGTTCCTAGACCTGTGCTCTCCATGTTCTGCCTGTGTCCCAAAGTCCGACCTGTTTCCTAGGGTCCATCCTGTGATGATGTCTGTACTATGCCTGAGGCCTTAGTCAGATGTCCTTCTGATATGCCCGTGCCAGATGACCCTCGACTGTGTCAACCAGTAATGACCTCCTGCCATGCCATTGCCTGACATCTACCAACCTAAGATGTTCCCCTTGCCTGATGTGCGTAATTGGGAGCCTGGCATAATGTATTGTTACCTTGTACTGTGAATCTTTATGTTAGTAAACTTTACACCTGAAGATGTGTGGTGTCTTCTAGTCCTGTATTGTACCACCTTGCCTACTTGTTCAGCTACCACAGACCACAGTCGCTGCCCTCCCCTAGTCCAGGCAGGCCTGGGTCTCCCCCTGTGGTCCAGTGGGTCCACATACTAATACCACCTGGGATGCACACCCCACATTACCCTTGGTCTGGCAGCATGGGAGCGTAAGAAAAACCCCTTACCGTAACACCAGATTTAACCCAAACTTGAGCCTGAACCCTGAACCCCTATAAATTCATGGGGACTCGAACTTGTTCACAGAGTTACCCTTAAAGGTGGAGATGTCTGGGCCACCAAACTTGCCCTCGTTCTATCAAGCCCTGGGCTATTACCCCCTCCCCTCCACCCAGGGATCGGGATAAGCACCGCAACTTCCAGCAGCAACAAAGGAAGAGAGTTCCAGCAGAGCAGCACTTGGCATCCACACAGATCACAGTGTTTGCATAGAATGAACTCTGTCGGCGACACCAGCTGATAGGGAATGGAATTATTAAATAACTGGGGATGTGGTCACCTGACAGAACCAGCCACAACCTGAGGAACCACAGAAGTTAACCCATCATTGACTGAAGGAATTTAACTATTTCAGCAATTCACAGAGACTACAAAGCAGTCTACAAGTGACAATAGTTGAAGGAAGGATAAATGGACAAATGTACCAAGAAATTCTTGATAAAACTCTGCTGCCATCTACCAAAATGATAAAGATGAAACAAGGGAGGACATTTCAGCAAGTCAATGATCCCAAACACACTGCCAGGGAAAATTAATTGGTTTCAGAGAAAGAAAATAAAGTTGCTAGAATGGCCGACCCAATCACTTGGCCTAAATCCTATAGAAAATTTATTGGAGGAACATAAGCTCAGAGGTTAAAGATGGAGCCCACGAGAACTTCAGGATTTCAGGAGTATTTGTGTGGAATAAAGTGCCAAAATCACACCTGAGCAATGCATGTGACCAGTTTCTCCATACAGGAGGAGTCTTGAAGCTGTCATCACAATCAAATGTGGTTGTACAAAAGTATTAGAGAGGTTACAGTAAGTGTGTTCAACACTTTTTCCTTGTACAATTTTGCTATCATTACATATAAGTAAATTTATGGACATCTGTGGTTGAATTACTTTGCCTATGTAGATTGGAAGATGGCTTACAACTGACATCTGGTGAGAAATTCATGTAAATACCACCTTTATAAATATACTAGCTGTAGTACCCGGCTACGCCCGGGTTAATAAATAACTGCTGTTAGCTATAACAAAATAGAATTTGAATATGTCATATTAATGACCTGTAGGAAAATAGAAGCTGAGCTGTGATTGATTGCTATAGGCAGCCTAATAAATCTCCAGCCAACAGTAAACCCTCCCCCTGGCCGGGCAGTATATGTTACCTCACACATACACATAATAGACAGCTCATGTGACTGACATCTGCCTTAATTCCCTATATGGCACATGTGTTGCACATTGGCTGTTTTTAATCAGATGTTTATGTTTGGAAAATAAAGATAGCACAAGTATGAGGTGAGTTGTGTGAGGTGATTTGTGCACATCTGCGTCTGTGTGGTGTGTGTGTCCCTGGGGTGTGTGTATGTGTGTGTCCCTGTGGGGGGGGTCTGTGTGGTGTGTGTCTCTGTTGTGTGTGTCTCTTTGTGGTGTGTGTGTGTCCCTGTGGGGTGAGTGCATGTGTCCCTATAGGGTGTGTATGTGTGTGTGTCCCTGTGGGGGGGTCTGTGTGGTGTGTATGTGTATCTGTGTTGTGTGTGTCTCTTTGTGGTGTGTGTCCCTGTGGGGTGAGTGCACGTGTCCCTATAGGGTGTGTATGTGTGTGTGTGTCTGTGGGGGGGGTGTGTGTCTCTGTGTTGTGTGTGTCTCTTTGTGGTGTGTGTGTGTCCCTGAGGGGTGAGTGCATGTGTCCCTATAGGGTATGTGTGTGTGTCCCTGTGGGGGGAGTCTGTGTGGTGTGTGTGTGTGTCTCTTTGTGGTGTGTGTGTGTCCCTGTGGGGTGAGTGCATGTGTCCCTATAGGGTGGCTATGTGTGTGTGTCCCTGTGGGGGGGTCTGTGTGGTGTGTGTGTCTGTGTCATGTGTGTCTCATTGTGGTGTGTGTGTGTCCCTGTGGGGTGAGTGCATGTGTCGCTATAGAGTGTGTGTGTGTCCCCTTGGGGGGATGTGTGTGTCTCTGTGTTGTGTGTGTCTCTTTGTGGTGTGTGTGTGTTTGTTCGGGTGCGTGGTGAGTATCCAATGTTAAGTCTGCACCTTAGCGACTATACACTTGCTGTTACTCTTTATGTGCGCGTGGTGTGTATACATGTCCCCGTGCGTGGTGAATATCTCATGTTGGGGCCCCACCTTAGTGACTATATGCTGGTATGTGCTGTTAGTCTTTGGCGCTACCATTACGCCCCTCTCATTCACAACTGTCAACTGGTAATTGTCACTTTTTCCCCACTATGTAGATAGGGGCAAAATTGTTTGGTGAACTGGAATGCGCAGGGTTAAAATTTTGCCTCACAACATAGCCTATGACGCTCTCGGGGTCCAGATGTGTGACTGTGCAAAATTTTGTGGCTGTAGTTGCGACGGTTTAGATGCCAATCCCGGATATACACACATACACACATACACACATTCAGCTTTATATATTAGATTTACCATATTTTTTGGATTATAGAACACAAAAAAATGGGGGAAGGGGAATAGGGGTGCATTTTATAATCCGGATTTACCTTACCATGGGAGCGCAGTGTAGGTGGAGCAGGGTCACAGGAGGCAGTTTTGCCACTGAAGGAAGTTAGCAGCAGTACGCATGGGGCAATGCTGTAGGCCCAAGGCTGGGAGGAGGGGGTACCGTGACAGCGCGATACAGACGCCATTGATCTCTGGGGAGTGGACGCAATGGTTTCAGGTAAGTGTCTGTGGGGGCAGCGCAAACACAGATTGAGATCTTGGAGAGTTTATAGCTCAATCTGTGCATGCCTCTGCAGCCATTTTTCTGAAGTCCATCGCGTCGGAAGCAACGTACGTGAAGATTGAGATCTCGGAGTGCCGAGATCTTAGACTGCATGTGAACTGCCTCCACAGCCACTTTCTTGAAACCCATTATGTCCACTACCCAGCGATTAATGGCGACACACCCTCCTCCCAGTCTTAGACCCGAAGCATTTCCCCACTCATGCCACTGCCAACTTCCTTTAGCTGCGGCCCTGCCTCCTGTGACCCTGATCCACTGCGCCCTCTGTTAAACTATATCTGGATTATAATATTTATTCTAGGATTATAAAATGGACCTTTTTTTTAACATTAGCAATTGTTGTTTTTCCATTTTTTCTTTCTCTTAATTTGGGGTGCATTTTATAATCCACAAAATATAGCGGTTAAAAAATTGGTGACATGTTCAATGCTTATTTCATCTCATGTACATAGGGTAAGTTAATCCATATGACGTCCACTAAGCCTAAGGCTTGTTTCACACCACGTTTTTTGTGGTTTAGGTTCTCTCCGGTGTTTTGCAGGAAACACAGGACAGAACCTGACTACCCCGAGACAAACAGAACCGGAGGGCTGACAAGTCCTCCGGTCCTGTTTTCTGCTGGAATTGGCAGATCGTAGCTGCTCAAATTTCAAATTGCGGTCCTGAAATCACTGCAGGGGACAGCTCCAGGTGCTGAAGTTTAGCAGCGCCCGGCGTCCTGGAGCCGCATCCGATTTTATATCAGATCCGGCACCATAGACTCCCATGTTAGGGGGCGCCGTATCGCGACGGATCCAGGAGCATCCGATTTGTGCTGATTTTTGCCCCGGACACAAAAACGCTGCAAGCAACATTTTTGTGTCCGGGAGAAAAATCTGAATTCTCCCGGATCCTCTTGAACAGATGGAAACCGGATGGCAAATAGCTGCCATCCGGCTCCGTCCAGCCCCATAAGAATACTATGTACAGTCCCGGATCAGATAAACCGTGGTGTGAAACCAGCCTCACAATTTGAAATGGAAAGTTATGTACAAACTTCCTAAAGCCTACTTTTTTTTATTCTTTTTTTAAAGTGTGAACAGAGCCCAATCTCATAGTTAACTAAATAAGTTATTTAGCAGTATTTTTTTACCTTAAAATTGTATTTATGATCTTACTATTGCAATGTACCTGGGTAGTTTTCAGCATAGTTACATCCAATATCCAGGCTTTCTAGAGAAGACATCTTGAGAATCAAATTTTGTTCCTCTTCTGTCAAATAGGAATCACATATACATAATTTCTTGAAAGAATTTAAGTGTTGCTCTATTGCAGGTGCGAGGTGTCTAACAAAATCTGTACAATCATTCAACTCAAGCTCAATTCTATCTGATATTGAAAAAAGGACCTTAAAGTTTTCACAATCTACTTGAGAAAAATTATCGTGATTCACTTCATTTACTTGAATTTTAAAAACTGGCACCTTATGCTCCCCAATGGAAGTAAATGGCTGAATAACTGAGTCCATTATGAGAATTTGGCTGGGGAACACTGAGTAGAATTCAGAGCAGTCATTTCTTGACGTTTCATTCTCTTTTTTTATATCATTGAGTGGAAGATATGCCTCCGCATAATCACTTTCTACTGTTGGGACACCATAACTTTCCAAACATCTCTCCAGTCTCGAATAATCCGGTGGGGTTTGCTGCTTTTCTGCATTAATATTAAACTTGACACTACTCAACAAACTAATACTTTCTGGATATTTTTCAATAAAACTGAGCATTTTTCTGCAGAATTATTGTTGATCAGACTAACACCAAACTCGAATGATTTCCCTGTAAGAAACTGTTTTATTATGGGAGCACAGTGTGGCAGACATTGACTTTCCGTGGCTGAGGCAATGGAAAATGTTGCGAGTACGTTCATTAGAACCAAATTCATATCCACGATCGTGTGTTTACGAAGTATCAAAACAAATAATTCTTCCTCTAGTTTCAGTTCTGGGTGACGATGCAAGTGTTCTGTACTGTCTAGATGGCAATCCAAAGCTTCAGAGCTCCCATAAAGACTGAAGAAGTAGGAGAGGATCTTCAGAGTGGCTTTTGTAGAAATCCTAGTTGCATACTTCAAAAAATAGCTGTAACGTCCAATCATTTTAAGAAAAGTATTTATCTGATGAAGGTAATGAAAACCTTTTTCTTGATCTTCATTTTTCTCAGACTCTAGCAATTCACTGAGTCTTTTTCCAGCAAGAAACTCCTGGAATGAAGGATCATAGAACATATAGATTGAATGGAGCCTCTGTGCTGTAAATTTACTCAATAGTCCATATTTGACCGCATGGTCCCCATCCACACCAGCTGATCTTAAGTCATTCTCTGTAAATTGAAATTGTGAATTGAACAAACCCTTGAGAGAAAGTTCTCCGCAAGACGACACTTGGGACTTCACTGCTCCCGTCTCATTAGGAAATTTTGTCATGTTATATTTCACGTATTCTTTAAACACATAGATGTCACCAGTGGTATTGTCATTAGGATACTGAATCCAAGAAGAACACTGGGCAAGAATCATCAAGGGGGTTTGTAATATGGCTGGAAAATTCTTAGAAGTTTGCAATTCCAGTATAAACGCATCTAAATGTTTACTATCTTGTGGAGACAGTTTTTTGGCCAGGTAAATTGCGCTATATAAAGGGAATTTCTGGATGCTCATTATGGTTCTTGCGTATTGCCGCAGCTTCATCCCCTTATCAGTGCTCACGGTGACTGCTAGATTCAGCCTGTTCCAAGGGTTCTTCAATATAAGTTCCTCAATGGCTTCAGGAGCTGAGTCCACCATACCATAGTCATCCAGGAGGAAGAGAACCTTATTCTTTAGTTTCTCTATGATTTTCACCAGGGTTTCTTCTGTCAAAGATGTTGACAATCCGATCAGTTGTTTGCAGATGATCTCACTGAGATTTTGATGGCTCTTAGTAGAAGCAAGAGAAATATAAAACACAAGACTAAACCTACTAAGTATGGGACAGGATCCCGAGGCCCACAGAATGGCCATCTTTCTGAGAAGAGCCGTTTTCCCACTGCCGGCTTCCCCTTCGAACATGATGATATCACTTAGCTCAGAGAGGATATCCGATAATGTCAGCTGCCGAACAGGTTGATTTTTTATGTCTTTCAACACTACACAAATGTCAGCAAATTGTGAGTCCAGGTCTATAGTAACGGAGTCCCCAAAAGGAGATGAACAACAGAACGAAGGATCATGGTATGTTTCAGTAAGGCGCTTTTTTAAGTCATCCACTTTTTCTTCGATTTGTGTTTGTCCACTTGGTAATTCTTTACATGAATAAAAGAAAAATAAAGGAAATATAGAAAATAAAATTTCACATAAGAAAAGTATTACGGACAAGCTTCTGTTATCTTAGTATATTATATATCAGTAAATTAAGGTGTTGCGAAAAATATAAGATAATGCCTTCAAATCTAGTGCCTCATGTCAAGTGGTGAGAATCCTATCAACAGATAAACTACAAAGAACAAAAATCATTACATGGAGTTATGGCATACTAAAGGTGGGGTCACACGCGGCGATCTCGCCCGCGACATCGCCGCAAAGTGACGTCACAGCGATGTCGCGGACGATATTGCAAGTGCGTCGCGCTGTGTGACAGCGCGACGCAACTGCAAATTATCGCTGGTCGCAGGTTGACAGGTTTATGAACATGTTCATAAACTTGTCAACCTGTGACCAGCGATTAGGCTGGATCGCGCCGTCTGACACTGTTGGCGGCGCGATCCAGCCTATATCGCAGCGTTACTGTTACTGAGCCATCGCTCGCTGGGCTGAGCCCAGCCCAGCGAGCGATGGCTCCGCCCACATCGCCGCCGCGTCACCGGCAACGTCGTGCCGTTGACAGCTGGCCTGCGATGTCGGAAGCGAGCGGGCACCCGCGCATCGCTTCCGACATCGCAGGCCAGATCGCCGCGTGTGACCCCACCTTAAATGTATCCTTATAATTAATTTCACTGGTATGTATGAACACAAGTCACAGCCATATAGCTGCAATAATGAATTGACGCTCAGTTTGTTGACATTAGATAAGATATGACTACGGGCCACGTTACACACACAGATAATTGTGCAGATATTGTTCGCAGATCTCTGGTTGCAGTGAAATCATGGACACATTGTTACATTTTGTGGCTGTGTACAAATGGAACAATGTGTCCATGATTTCACTGCAACCAGAGATCTGCGAACAATATCTGCACAATTATATGTGTGTGTGACGTAGCCCTACCACCTATCTTTGTAGTACACTTCATAGCAAGAACCTGCTATGAGCTTCCATCATGTATTTGTAATGAGGTGTACAATTAAGATTGTATTATTGAAATTGAAATGAGCTGTGCACAGTCCGCCACTGCCCCCTTGTGGACAATTGCTGAAATGACTGCAGAGAGAAAAAAAACAGCATTGATTGCTGCTCCCCTCCTCCAACAGCCATGTGCTGAGGAGGAGAGAGGGCGGGAGATCAGTACAGACACAGAGTTGAACAAGAGAACATCTGCTTGTGGATGTCTGTTGAAAGAGGGCTACTTTGCAACACCTTGCCGGAAGAATCACCCCCCAGAAGCCCCTGTGACTGATCCTGGGCCACTGGACTTTGGTGCTGTGACTCTGGCCGCTCTGCAAAACCTTGCCCGCCGAGCACCCAGAGTGCATGTGCTGGGGCCGTGACCGACATAAGGGAGCCATTTGTGCTGCTGTGATCTCCCTTCTGCTGTTGCTCTGTGTGCCCTGAGACTGGGAGAGACAGACTGTTACCTGCAGAAGGAGACCAAAGAAGAAGAGTGAGGAGATCCCCAGGCCTGCGACGTGGGAGCGACACCTTCTTCTGTGATAGACTGGTACGTGATTTTAGGGAAAGTTAGGGAAAGATACCTTTATTGTTGTGTTTTTTTTCTTTTCTTGCTGCGTACCTGGAAGAAGTGAAGATCCAGAGACTCTAATATATACAAGTGCGCATATAGTTCGGTTGACTGTGATATAAATATGTTTTACAGTAAAGAAATGTTACTACCGGTTAAACCTGAGTATGGGGATTCTGTTGAGAAAGATCATACACACACACCCGCGGCCTTACCACCGGTCGCTACATCTGGCGTAGTCGGCAGGATGTGTGATCAACAGAATCTCCTCCCGGTAGTAGCTTATAACCAGACTTATACTACGGCCTGCAGGTCCATATCCGGTGCCAGCAGTCCGAGCAGTGACACGGAAGAATTGAAGCAGATAGTAGCAGAGTTGCAGAAACAGATACTGCAGCTACAGCTCAGGCTAGACCAACAGGCGGACAGGCAAGTGAGACAGCAACCCAGTCGGCCTATGGGAAGGTGCTGGACATGCGGCGACCCCCGCCATAGGGCAAATCGTTGTCCGCATCCTCCACCCGTGGTCCGATATACTAGAACCAGCAAGTCGTGCCCCACAACAGCTGCCACCTTTAAACTAGACGCCCCAGCCAAAGCGGTTCGCTCGGCAGGGGAGATCAGGGAAAAGGGTGTGAAGAGACAGAGCCAGACAGATAAGCAAGTACTGGCCACTCGGGTCCAGGGGACGGTGAAGTGGTTTAATGTCCGCGATGGGTATGGCTTCATCAACAGGAATGACACAAAGGATGACGTGTTTGTACATCAGACTGCCATAAAGCGTAACAATCCTCGTAAGTGCCTCCGCAGCGTTGGTGATGGGGAGGTGGTACAGTTTGATGTTGTGAAGGGAGAGAGGGGTACAGAGGCCGCCGACGTCACCGGTCCTGGGGGTGTTCCCGTTAAAGGAAGCAGATTTGCCCCCAACCGGCGCCGCTACCGCCGGCGATCCTACTCTCCCCGGGTAGAAAACGTGACTGAGTTTATTGGAGATATTGTGAGCCCTGAACAAGGGAGCGAAGGTGAAAGGGGGGATGACGGTTTCCCCCAACAGAGGTCCCTACTCCGCCGGAGATCAATCCCTGTGATATCAACGGCCATCACTGCCCTGGAGCCGATGGTTGTTGACAGGGACTGTCAACCTTTAAGTGGGGGGGTATGTAATGAGGTGTACAATTCAGATTGTATTATTGAAATTGAAATGAGCTGTGCACAGTCCGCCACTGCCCCCTTGTGGACAATTGCTGAAATGACTGCAGAGAGAAAAAAAAACAGCATTGATTGCTGCTCCCCTCCCCCAACAGCCATGTGCTGAGGAGGAGAGAGGGCGGGAGATCAGTACAGACACAGAGTTGAACAAGAGAACATCTGCTTGTGGATGTCTGTTGAAAGAGGGCTACTTTGCAACACCTTGCCGGAAAAATCACCCCGCAGAAGCCCCTGTGACTGATCCTGGGCCACTGGACTTTGGTGCTGTGACTCTGGCCGCTCTGCAAAACCTTGCCCGCCGAGCACCCAGAGTGCATGTGCTGGGGCCGTGACCGACATAAGGGAGCCATTTGTGCTGCTGTGATCTCCCTTCTGCTGTTGCTCTGTGTGCCCTGAGACTGGGAGAGACAGACTGTTACCTGCAGAAGGAGACCAAAGAAGAAGAGTGAGGAGATCCCCAGGCCTGCGACGTGGGAGCGACACCTTCTTCTGTGATAGACTGGTACGTGATTTTAGGGAAAGTTAGGGAAAGATACCTTTATTGTTGTGTTTTTTTTTCTTTTCTTGCTGAGTACCTGGAAGAAGTGAAGATCCAGAGACTCTAATATATACAAGTGCGCATATAGTTCGGTTGACTGTGAGATAAATATGTTTTACAGTAAAGAAATGTTACTACCGGTTAAACCTGAGTATGGGGATTCTGTTGAGAAAGATCATACACACACACCCGCGGCCTTACCACCGGTCGCTACATATTTATGGGGAGGAAGAAGATTTCTGTATAAAGATGCAACATTTCCATGGATATTCATTGAAGGGAATCTATTAAGAGTTTTTGCTATGTTATCTGGGAGCAGCATAATGTAGAGTCAGAGACCCTGATTCTAGTGATAGGTCACTTTCCTGACTGCTGAATTTTGTATAATCCCATTCACACCACTGATTACCGTAATAGCTTACTGTGTACATTGTACATTGGCAGAAAGCTGCCAAACAGTGGTGGGGATGAGGTTGTAAAGAAAATGTGGAACATATGGTATGAGACATATAATCTCCTGACGATAAAACAATATTATTTTTTTAAAACTACAACAAGCAACCCAGTAAGGCTGGGGTCACACATAAGCCCTTGGTCCGTTTTTGCCTTTATTTTTGTCTTTTTTTTTTCTAAGTCCAAAAACTGACAGAAAAATGGATTGGATGTAATAAACACCCTGTCCGTTTTTTTCTGGACCTCAAAACATTGCTCTGTCCGTTTTTGAGCCAAAAACGTTGCTAGCAACGTTTTTGGCATCAGTTAAAAAACGCATGCGTTTTTTTAACATGGGGCCCTATGGGAAACGCATGTGTTAACACATGGCACATATAGGCACCTGCGTTAACGCATGCGTTAATGCATATGCGTTTTTAATGAAAAAATGACTAAGTCCAAAAACGTTCAGGGGTGCAGGAGGCTCAAAAAGCACCCTATAAAAACGGATTGGTGATGAAAATCACTTCCAAAAACGGATTTCTATGTGTGACCCCAGCCTAAGGCCAGGGTCACACTTGTGTCTGCAATCCTGCTACTGGATCCGTTTTTGGCATGTGTAAATGTGTAAAAACGCATGTGGTACAAATAGCTATAAAAATGACAACTTAAAAAACTGATCCGTTAACGGATCCAGTAGACGGATGCAGGCTCCCAAGTGTGGCCCTAGCCTATGTGACACATTAGTGAAATTAGGATCATGCTGCTCATAGATTACTTAGCAATAACCTGCTGACAAATTCCCTTTATGTCTATTGTTAGACAGGTAATAGATACACACATACATACATATATATACACTGTATATAAATTCTTCTTACCTGTTTTTGGATAATCTATATTTTCAGAAACAAATGTGAAAGATGTTCCCTGAAATAAATGTGGTAGATCTAAGTAAACCATATGTTCATTGTAATCTCATTGTCTGTATATGACAAACATTTGCTTTTTTCCTTTCTAATTTGTCAAGGTTAATCTCCTAGTGTTATACCATAAAATGGTAGATGTTGTTTAGTGAAGGGTACTATCCTTGAGAAAGGATCGTATAATGCCCCAATATGTGGCAAATGTCAGAACATACCTCCAGTGAAGCACATAAAAACTTATATATACAATAATGAGCGCGCAATGAGAAATTTCTAATCAAGAATTTAGTTGTGTTATGCTCTTTGGTAATTTCACTCATTCTCTGGCTAATCACTGAACATGGGCAGTAATATCATTGGAGCAATTGGTGCACCGGGGCTCAACAGGTTAGGGGGGTCCATTTCCACATCCAAAGCAGGTGGAATAGTGTCTTTTGATGATCCATAGAAATGCAAAGGGGCCCAATAAACTATTCTTGCACAAGGGCCCTTTTCAGTCTGTGTTCACCAGATAAAAATAGAAAAGCAGACAGCACTCCAAGTTGAGAAGTTCTCTGCACCCAGCTTGTGCATAGTATTAGGTGGCCAATGTGAGTTATATTAAAAAAAATGTCTGCAGTGGTTTAACAATTAGAAAGGGACTTGCAAATGTGAGGACCCTTGATAAGTGGTTTGCAAGCTTCTGTATTTTGGCCTAAATATCAACTAATATCTCACATTGTTCATGCACATTTTATACATTTTTTGTAGGGTGTAGTGGAGCTTCCTGAGTTGGGATGGTACACTGGTGAGTCTATCATGTGACATACACTCATATAGTGTTAACTAGCCCGCCACACTTAACTAGCCCGCCTCACTAAGAGGCTTGTGTTCAGGTATGGTGCATATATGCATGCAGTATTGACTAGCCCACCGCAACTTGCGGAACTAAGGGTACCGTCACACGAGGCCATATCGGCGGCGATTTTTTAGGCGACGCAGGGGCGTGGCCTATCGCCGCCGACATGGCCTGTGCGCCGCCTAATGTAAATAGGCAATGGCGACGCCTTTCAGTGGTCGCCTGATGTCTCAGCAGTGCTCTGAAACCAGGCGACCACTCTGGGGCGATGTGTATACATCGCCCCATGTAACAGGGGGACGGCAATCTTACAGGCGATGGGAGCCATAGGCTCCCATGTTACAGAATCGCCGCTTGGGTTTGTAGACACCCCAGCGACGATGGCGCCTGTAAGATCGCCGGTGCGTCGCCGGAGGTATCGCCGAATGTAAACATGCGACGGCGACGCTGGCGGGGCGCCAAAAACGTGCGCGCTCCCGTCCGTCGCCACCGATATCTCCGGCAACGTCACCTCGTGTGACGGTACTATAACAGGCTCCTGTTCAGACACCTTGTCTATCTCATGTATCTACAGGGTGTGCCATTTATATGGATGCACCTAAATAAAATGGGAATGGTTGGTGATATCAACTTCCTGTTTGTGGCACATTAGTATATGGGAGGGGGAAAACTTTTCCAGATAGGTGGTGACCATGGTGGCCATTTTGAAATCGGCCATTTTGGATCCAACTTTATTTTTGTCAATGGGAAGAGGGTCATGTGACACATCAAACGTATTGAGAATTTCATAAGAAAAACAATGGTGTGCTTGGTTTTAACGTAACTTTATTCTTTCATAAGTTATTTACAAGTTTATGACCATTTATAAAATGTGTTTAAAGTGCTGCCCATTGTGTTGGATTGTCAATCCATATGAAATGCTCTTGAATGTTCTCTTGAATTTGACATTGTTTCACTTTTGTTTCTACACTTTTCCTTCCCTGAGGTGTGGTCCACTTTTTCCTGTATATGAATCTAGTCGTTATATCTAACCAGCTGTGGAGGATAAGAAAACTGCCATGGAGAAGATTTAAGGGCCACACCCACATGAAAATATATAAATCTAATTTTGTTAAATATAATAATTACAGGCTGATGAGCAAACGCCCACAAATTATGAACATCAACCATCGAAAGAACAATGATAATAATGCATGAATGAATAAATGATTGAACACATAAATGAGTATACATATACCTCCACAATGAATGCAAATGAAAAATCAAACAATTTTAAGTACTAAAATGATTGAACTTATTATTAATTGTAAATTATCTTTATTTATATAGTGCCTAAATATTCCGCAGCACTTAACAAATCAGATTCATAAACAAACAGTCATAAGAAACTGTTTTGGCAAACATGATAATTAAGAAGCAAAAAATAATGCTGGCCATTCTCGCAAGAACTTACAATCTACAATATTAAAATTACCTCAGTACTTCCAATTAAAATTGTTTGTGATTTTTCATTTGCATTCATTGTGGAGGTATTTGTATACTCATTTATGTGTTCAATCATTTATTCATTCATGCATTATTATCATTGTTCTTTCGATGGTTGATGTTCAGAATTTGTGGGTGTTCGCTCATCAGCCTGTAATTATTATATTAATATATAAATCTAATTTTGGTATTCAAGTGGGCGTGGCCCTTAGATCGTCTCCATGATAGTTTTCTTAATCTCCACAGCTAGTTAGATATAATGACTAGATTCATATGCAGGAAAAAGTGGGCCAAACCTCAGGAAAGGAACAGTGCAGAAACAAAAGTGAAACAATGTCAAATTCAAGAGAACATTCAAGAGCATTTCATATGGAAACCTTACTTGAAAAATAAGTGACCTCCATACATTGCCATTTTAACACAAGCTAAAACAAAACACAAATGTCAAAGAATGCTTGTGAATGTAATAAGAAATAGAACATTGAAGGAGACACATACTGTACTATGGCCAAATAGTTGACTGTAAATGAAGTCTGGACTCCAGCAATGCATAACTGTAAATGTAACCTTACACCAAGCTCAGACACCTATCTATAATAAAGGTTGTGATTGAGAAGTGTTTCTGCTAAAATACATTTTATATTTACCGTAATTTCCACAAAACCACAGTAGCTTCTGATGTATTGCTGAATCTCATCACTAGTCTTGTTGGTCTGGAGAAATACACACCTTTAGAAAAATATATATTTATTTGCATTTTTCAATGTCTAGTCAGCAATCGAGAAACATTCAGGGCTATATATCACATACAGAAATATAATTGCAATCATATTATGAGTACCAAAAGGTTATATTGACAGTTAGAATGAGTTGATGCAGCAAGTCAATATTTGCAGTGTTGACCCTTCTTCTTCAGGACCTCTGCAATTCTCCCTGGCTGCTCTCAATCAACTTCTGGACCAAATCCTGACTGATAGCAGTCCATTCTTGCATAATCAATGCTTGCATTTTGCCAGAATTTGTTGGTTTTTGTTTGTCCACCCGTCTCTTGATGATTGACCACAAGTTCTCAATGGGATTAAGATCTGGGGAGTTTCCAGGCCATGGACCAAAAATCTCTATGTTTTGTTCCCTGAGCCATTTAGTTATCACCTTTGCTTTATGGCAAGGTGCTCCATCATGCTGGAAAAGGCATTGTTGGGCGCCAAACTGCTCTTGGACGGTTGGGAGAAGTTGCTCTTGGAGGACATTCTGGTACCATTCTTTATTCATGGCTGTGTTTTTAGGCAAGACTGTGAGTGAGCCGATTCCCTTGACTGAGAAGCAACCCCACACATGAATGGTTTCAGGATGCTTTACAGTTGGCATGAGACAAGACTGGTGGTAGCGCTCACCTCTTCTTCTCCGAATAAGCTGTTTTCCAGATGTCCCAAACAATCGAAAAGGGGATTCATCAGAGAAAATGACTTTACCCCAGTCCTCAGCAGTCCACTCCCTGGACCTTTTGCAGAATATCAGTCGGTCCCTGATGTTTTTTCTGGAGAGAAGTGGCTTCTTTGCTGCCCTCCTTGAAACCAGGCCTTGCTCAAAGAGTCTCCGCCTCACAGTGCATGCAGAAGCACTCACACCAGCCTGCTGCCATTCCTGAGCAAGCTCGGCACTGCTGGTAGTCCGATCCCGCAGCTGAAACAGTTTTAAGATACGGTCCTGGCGCTTGCTGGTCTTTCTTGGGCGCCCTGGAGCCTTTTTGACAACAATGGAAGCTCTCTCCTTGAAGTTCTTGATAATGCGATAGATTGTTGACTGAAGTGCAATCTTTGTAGCTGTGATACTCTTCCCTGTTAGGCCATTTTTGTGCAGTGCAATGATGGCTGCACATGTTTCTTTAGAGATAACCGTGGTTAACTGAAGAGAAACAATGATACCAAACACCAGCCACCTTTGAAAGAGGACCTGTCACCAAAGCAGGCATGGTGATCTAATTACAGCACTGGATACAGCATGTCTGCAGCATCCAGACAAGGGGTCCCCCAGCACTTGAGCAGCCCTGTACCCCGAGATAATACAGTTAGAAAACTTACATGCTACAGCCACTAAGGAGGTGGCTAGGGGCTGCAGCCAAGGGCAGATTCACACCCCCTGAATGTGTAATCTGCCCACCGCTGCCAATCATTCTCTCCCTGTCTGCAGCATTTAAACAGAGTTTTTTTTTCTCTCCCCTGAGGGGCGGGGCTACACGGGAGAGAAAAAAAAACTCTGTTTAAATGCTGCAGACAGGGAGAGAATGATTGGCAGCGGTGGGCAGATTACACATGCAGGGGGTGTGAATCTGCCCTTGGCTGCAGCCCCTAGCCACCTCCTTAGTGACTGTAGCATGTAAGTTTTCTAAGTGTATTATCACGGGGTACAGGGCTGCTCAAGTGCTGGGGGACCCCTTGTCTGCATGCTGCAGACATGCTGTATCCAGTGCTGTCATGTAGATCACCATGCCTGGTTTGGTGACAGGTCCTCTTTAAAGTGTCCAGTGGTGTCATTCTTACTTAATCATGACTGATTGATGGCCAGCCCTGTCCTCATCAACACCCACACCTGTGTTAATGGAACAATCACTAAAACGATGTTAGCTGCTCCTTTTAAGGCAGGACTGCAATGATGTTGAAATGTGTTTTGGGGGTTAAAGTTCATTTTCAAGGCAAATATTGACTTTGCAAGTAATTGCTGTTAAGCTGATCACTCTTTATGACATTCTGGAGTATATGCAAATTGCCATTTGAAAAACTAAAACAGTAGACTTTGTAAAAATTAATATTTGCATCATTCTCAAAACTTTTGGCCATGACTATGTTCATTGTGTTAACATATTTCATAAAACGCACACTCTCTCTCCGTTTCTCTTTGTTTACTATATTTCATACATAACTGGGGAAAATTTGAAACAAGCCATAATGTATGGTCTATATTACATTATGGCAAAAAAAAACCAGGTAAGGCCCCTTTCACATCAGCGGTTTTCGCTGATCGCGGCAGTTGCGGTGAAAAAACTGCATCTGCCGCAATTACCGCATAACGGCTGCACTTGCGGTTCACTTGCAGCAAGCCCCATACAATGTCTATGGGGCTTGCGGTAAGTGTGCGGCAGGTGCGGCAAGTGCGGTTTCGGCACTTGCGGCAGGTGCGGCCGCGAAAAAAAGCGCGGTATGCCGTGGTTTTTTCGCAGCCGCACCTGCCGCAAGTGCCGAAACCGCACTTGCCACACCTGCCGCACACTTACCGCAAGCCCCATTGACATTGTATGGGGTTTGCCGCAAGTGAACCGCAAGTGCAGCCGTTATGCGGTAATCGCGGCAGTTGCGTTTTTTTCACCGCAACTGCCACAATCAGCGAAAACCGCTGATGTGAAAGGAGCCTAAGGCTGGTTTCACACTTGCATCCCGTCCTGATCAGGACAAAAAACACATGCATCTGCAAAACGCATCTACCGCAGCATTTGTTTGCCTGATCAGGGACAGGAGCAGTCATAAAAATGCTGCCTTTCAATCAGTTTTGCATATGCAAATTGTCACTTCAGTGAGGAAGTAGGCAAACTCCAATGCCACCTAATAAAGGTAGCAATCCTAAAAGTCATAATTGACTCTTTAAAGAGGACCTGTCACCAACCATACATGGTGATCTAATTACAGCCCTGAATGCAGCATGTCTGCTGCATTCAGGCAAGGGGTCCCCCAGCCCTTGACCCCCTCTGTACCTCGAGATAATACACTTTGAAAACTTACATAGTGGAGCCAAATAGGAGGTGGCTTGTGGCTGGAACCAAATGGCAGTTTCACACCCCCTGTATGTTTAATCCGCCCACCGCCGCCTTCCTGATGCCAATCATTCTCTCCCTCGCCTGCTGCATAACAGAAAGCGAGGGGTGCGTGTCTGGCCACATTGCCCCACCTCCTGCGGTGATATCACTGCTTATACCCACCCTGCTTCTTGGTTAACATGGAGCAGGGCGGGGAAAGGCGGTGATGTCACAGCAGGAGGCCGGCTGCCCCGCCTCCTGATGTGACATCACCGCTTATACCTACCCTGCTCCATGTTAACCATGGAGCAGGGCGGGTATAATCGGTGACGTCACCGCAGAAGGCGGGGCAATGCGGCCAGAACCGCACCCCTCGCTTTGTGTTATGCAGCAGGTGAGGGAGACAATGATTGGCATCAGGGAGGCGGCGGTGGGCGGATTAAACATACAGGAGGCATGAAACTGCCCTTTGGCTCCAGCCACTAGCCACCTCCTATTTGGCTCCACTATGTAAGTTTTCAACAGAGGGGGTCAAGGGCTGGGGGACCCCTTGCCTGAATGCAGCAGACATGCTGCATTCAGGGCTGTAATTAGATCACCATGTATGGTTGGTAACAGGTCCTCTTTAACAAACCTTTAATCTTTTAATAATGTTTGGCATACATTTTTGCCCTGATCCGTCCTGCGTTTTCTTACAGAAATGTTAATTTGACTAGGAATTTATATTATCATGGGTCTGGAGAGAGAGAGAGGAAAGAAAGAGAGAAAGAGAGACAGACAGAGAGACAGAGAGAGTTAGGCAAATAGAGAAGACAAGAGAAAGAGACAGACAGAGAGTTCTGTGCATGCTCAGTGTGAAATCCTGATCTGGCTTGTCTGCATTCACCAGCAGACATTTGCTGCTTCATATAGATCAATGTGTCATTTTCCGCATTGTGCCACTTCCGGACACATCAGGATTTTTGAAGCGCTGCGAAATCGCCACATCATGCGGTCGAGGGTGCTGACAAAGAGCCGCACTTGTTTGCATCCGTCAAAATCCTGATGCCACCTGATGTCCCAGCGTCTCTATGTTAAGTATAGGAACTCATGCTTGATCAGGATGCATCAAGATTTCGGCAGACACCGACACAAAACAGAAAAACGCCAGTGTGAAACCACCCTAATGCCAGGGAGGAAAAAAAACTCATTCTCCCGCAGCTTGTTCATTATATACCAAAGGGTATATATGGTAAAGTAGGAATACAGCATCGGTATGATATGTGATATGAATGATACATGACATGAAACTTACTCTGGAAACCATTTTGCATGTTCTTTCCAGGGATCATCATTGTCTTCCCAGTTTCCTAAACATCCACCACAGGAGAAGCACTGCACATTGTCTCTTGTACCTGTGTTTGAAAATATAGCATAGGGTATATATCAGAAATCCACTAATTAAGTCTACATTACATTAACGATAGATAGATAGATAGATAGATAGATAGATAGATAGATAGATAGATAGATAGACCATGCACAATGCCTTGGATATTTTCTCTAGTTTATGGCAGACATGACTGCTGGCACTAATAGGTGATATAAACCTAGACTAGATTGTATAAAAGTATTCCAGATTTATCAAACAGCATGTCTGACTTTGATAGATCTGGAGCATTTAGGACTGTTTTGTCTACATTTACACTAAGAAGTAGCGTTGATTAATATTAGACAAAGTCACGTGGAGATTCTTCAAATAGGATTTATTGACTGTGTTTCATATCCATTGGTTACACCGCAGTAAGAACAGTTTCACCAGTCCTACTAACGACACATTCAGGGATTAAAGTTTTCAGTTTCTCTTAAGCTTTTGAACTTTGTACTTTAGATTTGTATTTGCTCGGATGATGGTAGGGTGATTGACAAATGTATATTCATCTAAGAATTTCCTCAACTACATAAGGCTTATAAACTACAGTATATGACGCACCTTACAATTATATTGGCAACATTTGATTGTATTACCTGTGAAGAAAAATCCAGCCTCTGCTAGTGCACAGGGTTTTATTGAAGCATACACGGGCCAATAGCTAAAGGACTGAAGTCTTATCTGTTCATTTTCCATGGACTCAGTGACTTCCATTGGATCAGTCTTCTTTGGCTGCACACGAATATCATAGATTGGTATATTACCAGCATCTTTACCCTGAATAAATGCACAGGAGGGATTAAACTTCCTATGCCTTTCCAACGGGGTAGAGGCTATAGACTGCCTGCAGAGGACCAACCCACAACAGAAACACTGGCAGCTGTTCGCCAAACCAGTTCTAAAGAAACCGGCTGAAGCCAACTCTTTTGGGGAACAGCCTGAAAAGGGATTTTGAGCCCAGTGGGTCTTCAGTCGCTTTCCTTCGCTCCTCATCAAGTAGTTGGGTTGTCCAGGTAGCTGTTCTCTTATTTTTCTGTATTTTTCTTCATGCCTATGAACAGATTTGTCTACATCAACATGACTCATAAATGCAGGTAACAGTATGTCATGCGACAAATCAAACTCGGATATGTTTATTAAGTCCATCCTCTCTGAGTCTTTTAATGCAGAAGTGCACAAGAAGTTAAATGCACAAGCTGGGTGCAGAGAACTTCCCAAGATGTAGATTGTTCCCCTCAACAACCTGAAAAATAGAAAAAAAAACTCATGATTTTGGATATGGGACGGACCCCCCTCCAACTTAAAACAATCATACTTACAGTAAACATAGACACTGGAATAAATACACAAAATACATTATTTTGGTTATCAAAATGTCCACAGCTTTATTAACACACAGGATTAAAACAATCACAGTACAAGTTGGGTAAAGTGCTAGTCCAAAGACATATACTGATAGGATGTTTAGATTGTGAGCCCGAATGGGGACAGTATTACTGATGTACGGTATGTAAAGGACTGTGGAATTAATAGAACTATATAAGTGAATAAATATTATAATATTATTATATACTAATTGGGATTCACAAGAGCTGTGATATCCCCAGCTGTCTGACATACATCGCCAGGCCAGACAGCCATATCAATGTCAGCATGCACTGGCTTGCCATTCAAGCAGAGCCAGTAAACCTTCAGGGCACCAATGACCCTATTATCCTAACTTTTGATTATGAATTACAAGCCACATATGACTCTTTTTAGTTAATAATTAAAAAAAAAAAAAATAGTTACCATATTTTTCGCTTTATAAGACGCACCTGATTATAAGACGCACCCACAAATTTGGTGAAGGAAAAATAATAATTTTTAATGTTAAATGGGGTCCTTCTTATAATGCCAGTGTCTGTCTTACAATCAGCTTATATGTCCCCTATCCTGGTATATTTGTCTCCATTCTGGTATATGTGCCCCCCTCTGATATATGGTCCCCCACCATGGTATCCATGCCCTCTTCCTGGTATATGTGCCCCCTCCTGATATCCATGCCTCCATCCTGATATATGGTCCCAATCCTGGTATCCATGCCCCCATCCTGGTATATAGTCCTCTTCCTGATATATGGTCTCCCTCCTGGTATCCATGCCCCTATACTGGTATCCATGCCCCTATCCTGGTATCCATCCCCATCCTGGTATATGGTCCTCATCCTGATATGCATGCCTCCCATCCTGATATATGGTCCTCCTCCTGATATATGGTCCCACTCCTAATATATGGACCCCCTCCTGGTATCCGTGCCCCCATCCTGGTATATGGTCCCCCTCCTGGTATCCATGCTCCAATCCTGGTATATATGCCACTTCCTGATATATATGCCCCCATCCTGGTTTCCATGCACCCATCCTGGTTTAGGTCCCTCCTGAAATATGTCCCAGAATGGGGGACATACATCCTGGTACACAGCCCCCAAGTCTTACCGAGGGAGCCACAGAGGTTGGGGCCAAGGCAGGAGCTGTGGGGGTGTTGCGCCGGTCTTCGGTGGGCCACGGAGGTTGGGGGCCAAGGCAGGAGCTGCAGGGTGTTGCGCCATTATTATTTCCCAGCATGCATTGCTGGTCTGCAATGCATGCTCTAGTGTATAGAAATGGCTGCGCATGCACAGACCGTGATCTGCGGCCATTTCTAGACACTAGAACATGCGTTGCCAAACCGGCAATGCATGCTGGGAAACAATAATGGCGGCGCCCACCGGAGACCGGCGCAATACCACCGCAGCTCCTGCCTTGGCCCCCAACCTCCAAAGGGCCCCGTGACAACCGCATCAGGCACCCCCGCATCAACCCCCCTACCCATACCTCTCGGTAAGATTTCTTTTTACATTTGCTTTTCAAGACGCACCAATGTAGGGGAAACAAAAGTGCGTCTTAAAAAGAGATAAAAAATGGTATCTCAATTAGGTAAACTTATAAGAATTGGCCCCTGCAAAAGCATGTAGAAGGGGACTAAACTTGGCAAACGTTCGACTCACAAAGAGTCATCTTGGAGTATTCAGGAGAGGAAAAACCTTCTGTGGAGAAAACCTTTATGGAAACATGGCTGAAGGATAGCCCTTTCCTTGGGCTTAAAAGGATAATGTCAAAATGAAGTTTTTTCCAAGCAATGATAGCCTTTGATAACTTTGGACCATGTCCAATTCTAATTCAACACATAAAACAAGGTATTCATCACTATACAAGTAATGATTAAATAAAGAGTTTTAGGTTAGTGATTTTAACAGGGAGGGAGGGTGGGTAATGTTTCCTTCAATTCTTCTGGTGAGAGAGAGAGAGAAAGATATACAGGGCTGTGCAAATTAATTGGGACAAAGCAAGCTTTTCTTGCATTAGTGTTACTATCTATTATATAATCACGAATGGGTTTTTTGCCCCTTTTGAGACCGCTCTCGCTGCGAGTCAGCGTGGTCATGTGGATACGAACGAAGCATTGGCCGCGCAGCGGCCATTGCGAGCAGCTCTAAGGCGACTCGCTATGCCCGCGCAGCGGGCATGGCGAGTCGCCTTAGCAGCGCGAAGCATTGGCCGCGAAGCGGCCATTGCGAGTCAGAGACTCGCTCTGCTAGAATCCCGATGCATTGTGCATCGGGCACCCATGTAGTCTATTATATAATCACGAATGGGATTTTTGCCCCTTTTGAGACCGCTCTCGCTGCGAGTCAGCGTGGTCATGTGGATACGAACGAAGCATTGGCCGCGCAGCGGCCATTGCGAGCAGCTCTAAGGCGACTCGCTATGCCCGCGCAACGGGCATGGCGAGTCGCCTTAGCAGCACGAAGCATTGGCCGCGAAGCGGCCATTGCGAGTCAGAGACTCGCTCTGCTAGAATCCCGATGCATTGTGCATCGGGCACCCATCTAGTTGCTAATAAGTGATTTATCAGTTCTTGGTGTCATTTTCCTTTTTCTTCCACATTTCCCTTTTTGTTTTAGAGAAAACTACTCCGTTTCATTGTGTGTGCGAATTATTCTTGAAACGGTAGATTTTCCAATACCAACGGTGGAAGCGATTTCTCTTACAGTCAGACTTGTATGTTCATTAAGAGTAATAATTCTAGACCTCTTCCGTGGAGTAACATCCATTTTTACAGACACAAATCACACTGAGAGAAAAAGTCCACTAAACCACTCCTCACAGAAACAAGCTCTCAACTGAAGCTGAGGGGGCAGCTAGCTGTTATTTTATGGCTAAAACTAGTCACACCACATTTTGTTACTCAAGGTTGTACACTCACACCTGTTCAAAGCAGTTAAAACTGGTTTGAATCACTGACTGGTAACCCCAACTTACGATTTTACTTAAAAAAATGCTTTGTCCCAATTAATTTGCACAGCACTGTAAAACTGAGACTTACATCATTATAGCCTCACCCTCCCAGTAAGACACTAGTCACCAACATACAGCAACATACTGTGTTCCTTCCTCTTATATCAGAATCACTGTTGCTTAAAGTCTACACAGCTATACCATAAAGGTACAGGAGTTATGGTTCCATCCCCCCCAAAGTCATGTAAACGTTTGGTAATACAGCTTGCAATACAAAGCTTGCATTAACCCTTTAGTACCCAGCATGCAGCCGCCACCAGGGAAACTTGAAGAGCTGGGTAAAGCACCTACGATGAATGCGCCATTTTCAGGGGTGGCTGCGGGCTGCTATTTTTTAGCATGGGGGGGGCCTACAATGACAGACCCTCCCGCCGCTGGGAGTGCTAGCCCTCAGATGCCTAATTTTACCTTGGCTGGCAATTACAAATATGGTGGAGCCATACACATTTTTTTGCCAGCCATGGTAAAATTAGGCAACTGAGGGTGGCAATTCGCAGCAGTCTGTTTTATCTGTGCTAGACTGAAAAATACAGTGAATCCCTATGCATTTTTTAAATTATTTATTTATAACACATTATGATAGCAGGTTCATTGCCATACACTAATGTGTATGGCAACCAAGCACAATCACCATCCACATTGGCTGTTGCAATCAGAGTGCATTTACACAATCACAGACACTCTCACAGAGAGTTAGCGTCTGTGATTGGCTGTTTCCGGCCCGTGCAGTCAATATGCATGAAGCTTAATGGGCAACCCCAGAAGCAAGCAGCAACACACTAGTAAGATCTATCTATCTATCTAAAATAAACCTTTTGAGCAGCAATGCCTTCAGGGTGCAAGACAGCTTGGCTTCCCTCAAAGCCTTTCAATACATACAGCTTCAAGAATTTCACTGCAGCACTCCTTTGGATTTGCAATCTCAGTAGTTCTTTATTCTGGCTTCAGATGGACAGAAGATTGGCCACATATCGGGCACACACGCCCTTGACAAAAAATGCTTAGTCCCAATTAATTTGCACAGCACTGTAAAACTGAGACTGGAGACAGCATCACTTTCCGCACAATAATCACTAACGAATGGGATTACTCCTCTCCTTCTTTGCAAATAAATCTTTCCATTTCACCTTGTTAGCTTTAGTCCTCTATCTATCCAGAACTTTTCTTGGAAATCCCATTAC
The DNA here is from genome assembly GCA_033576535.1 of Allobates femoralis. Lineage (NCBI taxonomy): Eukaryota > Metazoa > Chordata > Amphibia > Anura > Aromobatidae > Allobates > Allobates femoralis. The sequence goes on from JARQOC010000003.1 coordinate 770,573,775, forward strand.
TTTAAATTTTTCTTTCATTATATCTAAGGTCGATTTAATTTATCTTCATTCTCCACTATCCTCTTTGCCTTAACAATTAACCATAGGGTATTGCCTCCAACATTTTCCAAGGATGGTGGCTCTATTCATCTATCTATCTATGCTGTCTATCTGTCTATCTTTTCTGACTTTTTACTGCATGGAAAGACCATGCTAAAATCGCGGATGAGTGCTGTGCTTGTGGTGTATGATGTTTTCATCGCACCTACTGTATACACTTGTATTGGCAGAATCTCAACGAGATCCGCAGGCATATGCAGAATGCTGCAAATTTTTCCTTGGCACGTTTCTAGCCGAGGAACACTGCACAGATATGCATATCACTATTATTTAACATGGTTGCGAGGGCAATCTAATATTTTATCGGATTACACTCGCAGAGAATTTCTGCAGATGTGAACACACCCTAAGGGAAGTGCTGCACTGAGAGCTGATTTTGACATATTGGGGACACGTACATCCTCATTAGAGGAAAAGGTAGCCTCTCTCACAGATCAAATCTCTACTCTGGGTAAGAACCTGTCTGACACTCAACTGCATATGCTGAATATGGCCTTGTTATTAGACGACCAGGAGAATCGGGGCAGACGAAATAACATTCGCCTAAAGGGTATAACCGAGTTCATCCAAACAAATGCTGTGCCCCAAAAGGTCTTCTCAGTTTTCAATATGATCTCTCAAAGGCCATTGGATTCTCCATACATTATAGACAGGATCCATAGAGTACAATATTATGCTGCACTCAGTCCTGTCAATGAAGGCGCTAACTAAACACAATTCTATTTCAAATATCAATAGTTGCACTCGACACAGACTTATTTCTAAATAGAGAAAAATTGAAAAATGAAAAAGTAGAGATACTCAGTATTATGGAAATGGCCAAATCGATAATCCATCCAGTTTCCACGATGACGCGATCAACGTTAACTGGGTCCTAACACTAATGTAACTGCCTAGTGTCTTTCTGGGCTTTTCCTCATTGGCTGATACCAGAGAATAATGGATTTGCAGTCTTATATATTGTATTGTATATATATGACGGGCTCAACACCCGTATAATAATAATAATAATAATAATTTTTATTTATATAGCGCCAACATATTCCGCAGCGCTTCACATTCACAATACAAAGCTCATATTTAAACAATCATAAAAAACAATTAGAAAATACAATACAGTGCCAAAAAACAATACATTACAAAGCATAACATAATACAATAATTGGAGCAAAAAATGGCAACCCTGCTCATAAGAGCTTACAATCTAACAATGAGGTAGGGGTGACAAGGTATAGGTGCTCATTTGCAATGATAGTATAGTCAACTTGAGGAGATGGGGAACAGATAGGAGCAGAATAAGTGGCCACAACCCGTTATATGTGATCCACTTGAGGTGGAGTGGATAGGCTATGTCTAAATGACTGACTAGGGATCATGATAGGCCGCCCTAAAGAGATGTGTTTTTAGGGATCGCCTAAAACTATTTAAGTTGTGGATACATCTAATTTTTTGGGGTAGAGCATTCCAAAGAATTGGTGCAGCTCGGGAGAAGTCTTGGAGCCGGGAGTGGGAGGTTCGGATTAATGCAGAATTGAGTCTAAAGTGACTTCCAGAGCGAAGAGAACGGCTGGGGTGATAGACAGAGATGAGGGAGGAGATGTATGGGGGTGCTGCAGTGTGAAGAGCTTTGTGGGTGAGAACAAGCAGTTTGAAATGGATCCTATAGTATATAGGCAGCCAGTGTAATGACTGGCATAGAGCAGAAGCGTCTGAGTAACGATTAGCTAGATAGGTAATCCTGGCTGCTGCATTAAGGATGGACTGGAGAGGGGACAGTCTAGTGCGGGGGAGGCCAACTAAGAGAGAATTACAATAGTCAAGGTGGGAGTGAATCAGGGCCACAATGAGGGTTTTTGGGGGTTCCAAGGTGAGAAAGGGGCAAATTCTGGAGATGTTCTTCAGGTGCAAGCGGCAAGAGCGGGCGAGAGATTGTATATATGGGGTGAAGGAAAGATCAGAGTCAAACATAACACCCAGACAGCGAGCCTGCTGACTCAGCACTATTGTGGTGCCGCACACTGAGAGAGAGATGTCATATTTAGGGAGGTTAGTGGAGGGCGGGACCAGGAGGAGTTAGAAGAAGAGACAGTGCTGGGAAGGCAGCCAGATAGGACGTGCCTGGCAGGCAGCTGACAGGAGGGCACCTCTCTCCAAGAGGGGGACCCAGAGCAGGGGGAGACGATCCAGAATCGGTTGGAGCCAGCTGGAACCTGTCTGGGGTCAACACCGGCAACACGGAAGACGAGGCAGTCAGTGGTCTATCCCTGATCGTAAGCAGACAAGCCACGGGACCAATCCATGGGAGCCGTAGCACCACTAAAGAGGTACCTCCTCCTCGGTCCCATAATCAGCCCAAGACACCGATAGGTTATGGCCTGGATTCCGGTGGCGTGAGGGTTCATGTCACACCGCTCCCGACCGTACCAGTAAAGGGGCAAACCGCACCTATCCGTAACAGTCCAGGGGATCGGCAAGGAAGCTCTGCCTAAGGGTGGGAAAGAGAGAGTAGCAAAGGACTGAGACCCCGAAAGCCATTAGGAAGGAAACATCTTCAGACTCCATGAGGGCACCCTGAATCTGCAGCTACCTCCCTATTATACTGAACTGTACTGTGTACTATACCATCTGCCGATACCAGTAAAAGACATTGGAGTTGAATCGATATCTGTCATTCCTTTCCACCGGCGCCCGGAGGGCCTCAGCATCATTAGAGGGGAAAGAACAACTACTCCCCTCATCCATCCTCGCTGCCCTGAGGTAAGCTCCACCTGTGGGGAGCTGTACTACACTAAGCTGATTCCTATCACCCCAGTGGCCGGCCCGCAGTGCTGGTATCATCGTTACCAGGATCCACAGGTGGCGTCACGACTCTTCCCTAAATTCCCCTTCTCTCACTAACAATGAGAGCCAGGGCACGGAACCGGAAAAACGACCACCAGTGATTCCCCGTTACAGCCATGAACTTATCCCGGTGTCCGAGTACCCCTCTCCATGTGCTTATCAGTACCACTCACTTGGGGACAAGTGTATTTCACCATGGGGAATATGGCGCCCCACTGGTCAGTGCACCACAGTAGGGGTACTGCACCCATAACTGAGTGTGCACTATTCCTGTCACTGGGGAGTGTAAAGTTAACCTGAGGCTCCCACCTCGGCATCCTTACACCTAGACTAGGGACCAATTGGCAACCCATTACCAGGGTAAGCGGTCCCGGGGGGAGGAGAGTTAGGAAAAAGGAGAAAAGTGGGAAGTCACACAGTTGGATGTAGTCCGTACTGAGGAGCGAAGCAAGGAGGGAGCCCAGAAGAGAGGGGGTGCCTGGTCTTCCATAGTCTGGGGGAATCCTAGTCCACCAATGGAGTGCCGGCTCCGAGGAACGGTACAGGCGAGTTCACCCCTGAGCCGTCGGCACCGGCCAGTCGTAGGTTAGTTAGCAACCCCGACATCCCTGTCCAGAACGTGCAACCCCACACCCAAACCGGGTCGAGCCCCTTAGAGAGAAGAAGGATACCTCATAGCACCCAACGGGCCTGGTAGACAAGTGGGCTGTGCAGGGCAGCGCAAGGAAAGTAAGGAGGCCCAAGTAAAGGCAGCAGGACGTAGGATAGACATAAGAAGGTATACTACGGGAGCCTCAAAGAGACTTTACCCTACTCAGTGACTACCCGGCCAGCTACCTGTTCAAAGATTGTGCAAACTGTAACCTGAAGTGCCATCTGAACCAGTTTCAGTAAAGTACCAGTACAGAGTCACAAGGCCTCCATGTCTCCTTTCTACACAATCTGCTGTGCAGCTGCGCTGCCTACAACCAACACCACAACAACAGGTGCAGTGCTATCCTGCCCCGGGGACCCGGCTCCACCTGCAGAGAGCCAGACCACTCAAGCTGCAATACAATCGTCCCCGGCGGTCTGACAGCGGCGCTGGTGAACATCACCAGAATCTGCAGGTGGCGTCATGACAAACTTTTATTCTCTTTTTCTTTTATTCCCTCTCTACATTTTCCCAATTTTTGGGCCAACCACCCGGGCAGGCCACCAGTGACATCCCTCCAACTCCAAGCCCGGGTTCCGAGTTCCCATAGACCCCTGGGTGAGTCACTGGTAAATCAGCCAGAGTAAGTATGGCTATTCTTACTAGACCAAAGACAAGGGGAGGAATTGGCTTGTCTGACTTTAAAAAGTACCATACGGCCTCTCACCTAGCAAGAATGATAAACTGGTGCAGGAACAGCAGTCACAAATCATGCTAAATTGCCTTGGGTAATGCCTTTGGCCCCCTGGAATCTGCTATCAATCCCACGATTGGTGCCACACTTAGGTGCTGCAATACATTACAACTACGCCCTTCCTCTATCTCACCATGCTCCCCGCTTATGCCTATCCTAAGCCATCCTGACTTCCCCATCGCCAGCTTAGATAAAATCTTTGCAGCCTGGATTGCGGCGGGAAGGGATAGAGTTGAGGATCTGGCGGGAGGGGGAGATGAGTGGCCTTCGGCCAGGGTCACACATGGCATGTTTTTGCCTTGGATCCGTTTGTGGGATCATTTTGGTCATTTTCAGTCCAAAAATGCATATGCATTAATGCGTGGTGCACTTAGGTGTACCTGCGTTTTTCAAAAACGCATTTGTTTTTGTTCAGCATCCCAAAAAACGTTGCTAGTAGCGTTTTTGTGTGCAGTAAAAAAATGCATGTGTTTTTTAAACATGGGGCCCTATGGGAAATGCATGCGTTAATGTATGGTACATATAGGCACCATGCGTTAACGCATATGCGTTTTTGATGAAAAAATGACTAAGTCCAAAAAAACGGCCAGAGGCTCAGGAGACTCTATTGTTACCCTAAATTTAACAGATCTGTTTTCTAAAGCCTCAAAAAAGCGGATTGGTATGTGTGACCCCAGTCTTCTCTAGATATTTTGACATTCTTGAGGGAACTGACCCCACTGGGCTGGGGAGATGCTTGCAATTAAAGGGGTTGTCCGGGCTTGTGACATATTCTCAGTGTATATCCAGCCTGCCTAATGCTGACAATCACTCATGTACTTTGTGTCAGTATTTTGCAGTGTTCCTGAGATAACAGTAATCTGCTTCTGAAGAGAACAACCAGAGGGTGTGTGCTGCCATGATAATGTTATCTGGTAGTGTCATCCTACTCTACTCCAAGTCTGCCCTCCATAGAAACATCCCCGCCCACCATAGCAGAAGGCCCTCCCCGTCCACATGATCGAACACTTCATTCTCTTGCAGGTACTGATTGGACAGGCTGCTTCAATCAGACTCGTCACTGCAGACTCTCCTTACTTCACTCGTGTGTGGCTGGGAGGAGGAGCAGCTAAGCAGGTCTGCTCTCTGCACTGGGATGATGGGATCGATGGCTCAGGCTGCTGCTGTAGGGGGAGGATTTGGTAATGTGTGGGGAGGGCTCGATCATGTGGACGGGGAGGGCCTGCTGCTATGGTGGGCGGGGTTGTTTCTATGGAGGGCAGACTTGGAGTAGAGTAGAATGACACTACCAGATAACATTATCATGGCAGCACACACCCTCTGGTCGTTCTCTTCAGAAGCAGATTACTGTTATCTCAGGAACACTGCAAAATACTGACACAAGTACATGAGTGATTGTCATTATTAGGCAGGCTGGATATACATTGAGAATATGTCAGAAGTCCGGACAACCCCTTTAAGACACTTCCCAACTTTATTGCCCCCAAAATCCTGTTTCCAATGTCCTAAGATGCAATTTGAGGCTCTCTGTGTGGTTCAGGGACTGTTAGCCACACTCTATCTTTGGTTTACTCTATCCAAAACCACCCCCTAGACCAGCCACCTCCACCTTTCTTGGCAAGGTTGGAGTCTGACCTGGGAGTCACGCTTTCAGATGAGCAAGCTTCTAACATCTTCACACTCACTCTATCAAGCACACAGCACTAGTACAAAAAACATTGTTTATATAGTGTAAATCCCCCCCTAATTATGCACACCTATCAAATCTCTTACATATCAATTAACTACAAAAATACACATTAGACCTTTTAAAATAAATCCCAGATCATCCCAACCTGAACAATAGGTCCATAAGTCAGCCTCCCTTAATATATATCGCTCATTGCTGCCTTAGTGTAATCAGGGTCGCATCAGGGACTATTCCGGGTCCATCTATCACAACAAACCCTTAGCCAATCATCATGCCGCATAGTTTGCTGTTATGGCGACCCGCAGTGTCATAGTAATCACGTGATGTGTGTCAATGCCTACGGACCTATCACATAGCAGTCATGTGATATATATATATTTATTAATTTATATAGCGCTATTAATTCCATAGCACTTTACATACATAGGTAATGCTGACTCTCTTGGAGCTCACAATCTAAACATCCTATCAGTATGTCTTTGCAATGTGGGAGGAAACCGGAGTACCCGGAGGAAACCCACGCAAACACGGGGAGAACATACAAACTCCTTGCAGATTTTGGCCTTAGTGTCCTTGGTGGGAAAGGAACTCAGGACCTTGGGACCATCAGTGCTGCAAAGGCTGCAGTGCTAACCACTTGAGCCACCGTGCCGCCCGTGCGCATCATCACACACAAACCAATCATAGAGTCTCTCAATGTATGCATGTGTCGGCGTCCTTTTCCGATTGGTTCACCAACTGCAAGTTCCAGACTCTCTCTCCCATTGGTTCTCTTTACTGTCCATCATAGCGGGCCAAAAAATCTGGTCTCCATAACAAACATCACACTGTTTCCCATAATTGTATATCCTGCGGACCCAAATCTTAAGATCTTCCACATATTACACCCACATTAGCTTAGATATATTATATTGATACATCCCACACTCTTATTTATAGTCTATGTGACCCTCATATTATCATGAATCTCAGGTATATATAAACCATAGTTATACAACACATGGACACAAAACCTTAAAATTGCAGACATATTGGCAATAGTATAATCAATCATCATGAGTATCAGGTATATTTGGAAACCCCTATTTATTCTCATAGTAATAAATACCCAACAGAATAGCATTGTATCCACCTAAGCTCTTTCTTTTTAAGAAGGGACACCCCGTCACCCCCTCGTCTAAGAGGTGGGACATCATCTATAACTTTATAACGTAGTTGATTCACTGTGTGTCCAGCAGAGGTGATAGACCATGTCTCTGATATTAAAGTGCCTTTGACGCCTGCCCTGCAGCTATTACATCATAGTAAGGCTCCTTTTTGACTCTACAAGAACTCATTGCTCAAATTTTTGATCATGGCTGCCAAATCTTGTATCCCAGCTCTCTGGAAACAACCCACATAACCCACTGTTGCACAATGGATCAATATTGTCAATGACCTAATATACATGGAGGAGTTGACTTCTTCCCTTCGAGAGTCTCAGACAAAGTTTTGGTCAACATGGGTAAGCTGGATGTATTTTCAGCAAACGGAATGTTATAGCCGATTCATGGAGTAATGTGAGGATTGTGCTCCGACCCTTGTAGGGTAGCAGTTTGATTAAGGGTGTCTATGGGTCTGTTTGCCGGTCTCTGCCCCACCTCCCCTCTCTTTTCCCAATTCCCCTCTCCCCCAGTCCTCTTCTCTTTCCCTTTGTCCCCCTCTTCCCCCCCCCCCCCTTGCTTACCTATCCTCCTTGTATTCTATTCCCCTAAAGGTACCTTTACACGCCGCAACTTTTGGCGGCGATCGGAGGCAACCGAACGTGCGCGTGCACGTTTTTCACGGTTGCCTCCGAACGCCGAAGGCGCATTTACACGCAGCAATTGCGTCCTCAACTTAAGGTGAGGTGTCGTTCCAGAAGTTCCCACACCAACATGGGAAACATCCGGTTGACTCCTGACGCCGCTTCACACCCTGCAATCCCCAAAGGAATGTGGGCGTACATGATCAGTGCCACAAGAACATAGGTGTGACAGACTTGTGTATTCCGCGCCCCAAACACGCTGATTAGACCACGCAATAGCGTCATGATTGGCCAGCCTGCGCAGGAAGGCTGGCTAATACATGACGCCATTGCAATTGTGTAGTGTGAATGGACAGCTCTTCCAATATGTCGCCCTGTGAAGGGACAGTCAATGGAAATACAGTAGCCACCACCAATCATCGCTGGGGGAGCGGTATCCAGCACGTTGT
>JARQOC010000003.1:770587027-770634935 GCA_033576535.1 Allobates femoralis
CCTCTGTGATTGTACAGTCCACTGATGCCCCCTGGTGGACAAGTGCGGACTGTGCACAGTTCATTTCTTTTTTTTTTAACCATTCAAATTTTTATTGGTAAAACAAAACAATGTCCAATTTTACATAACAAGTAGTATAAACCAGGGGGTGGGGGGCAGAGAGGGGAAATAGGGGGGAGACAGACAAGGTAAGGTTCAAATTAAAGAACCAAATACAGGTAAAATCATCTTGTTGGGATTCCAAAAGCAGGAAAAAAAAAAAAACAACAGTAAGCAAGAAATTTAACAGTTAAATACTGACATTATAGGATAGCCGTATGATCATGAGGGAAGTAATGAAGGGTGTATTTCAGAGGCAAAAGGGGAGGCAGTCCAAGGGTCCCACCATGTCAAGACTTTGTTTTTCTTCGAGAGGGTGTCCGCTGCTGCTATTTCGTGGCAAAAGTGAAGGTTGATTTTAGCTATGAGTTCTGCTCTAGATGGGACCCCAGGCGATCTCCAGTGAGCGGCCAAGAGCTGTCTGGCCGCAATCAAAATGTTGGATACTATAGGTTGTAGAGGAGAAGGGTAGTCAACTAGTGATATACCCAGAATAGCCAGTTGTTGGGATAATGAGAAGGGGAAAGGCAAAACAGCATTTAGAAGTGTCTCCACCTGTCTCCAGAAGCCAAGTATCTGAGGGCATTCCCACCACACGTGGGTCAGAGTGCCATTGATGCCACACCCCTTCCAGCAAAGTGGTGAAGAAGATAAATGGCATTTGGCCATTTTTACAGGGGTTAGATACCACTGGAGTTGGATTTTCTTAGTTAATTCTAAGTGGGCTATGCATGAGGAGAATTTTGCTGAATGAGTCATTGCAAATTGCCAATCCTCAGGGGAAGCTTCAAAGGACAGAAGAGATTCCCATGAGGAGATATATTGGAGTTTATGAGAGGAGTCTCTACATGATAAGGATTTGTATAAAATCGATAGGCCATGTGACATTCTGGTTCCCGGCTTAAAGAACTGCCGGGCAGGAGAGTCCACCAATTCTAGAGAGGTGTGGAATAAACGGTTGTTGCGTAAGAGGCTACGGAGTTGTAGATAGGCAAAAAATGCCGAATCGGGAATATGATACTGGATCTTTAGTGCATGGAAAGTTTTCAAACCAGTGGAGTGGAAAAGGTCCACTACTTTTTTAATCCCGCATTCCAGCCATACCGACAGATTCAGGTTAGGAATGACATATGTGGTTGCTTGGAGCGAAACATATTTAGCCACTGAGGGAAAGGAGGAGGGACACTCCGCTACCCAAATTTTGACCGCCGCAACCATGGTGCGGAGGGGAATGGGACGGGTATCTAGAGAAAGCAACTGAGCTTCCAATAGCAAGACAAGAGACCCCATCACCGTATGAGAAGATTCAATCTTAAGCCAAGGGAGTGCGGAGTCTCCATTCCACCATTGACCCAGGGGTTCCAGCAGGGCAGCTTTGTGATATAAAGCTATTTTGGGTGATCCCAAGCCCCCTTTGTTGTAGGGTAGGGCCATGATTTGGCGTTTGATTCTGTGAGGTTTATTGTTCCAAATAAATTTGTCCAATATGGTCTGGAACCGGGATAAATGTTTGGAAGGGAAGGAAAGAGGGATACATCTAAATAAATAGATTAGTTTGGGCAACAAAAGCATCTTAGTGGCTTGTATCCTTGCCATCCAGGATAGATGGCCCTTGGAAAAGTTTCCAATGTCTCTGTTTAGCTCTGTTGCAATGGAATCGGAGTTGACGCTAATAATATCAGCCAGACGTGTCAATTTTATTCCGAGATACGTGAACCCTCCTGGAGACCAAATGAACGAATATTGAGATTGTATTTGGGTTTGGGAAGGGCGGGGAAGGAATAATGGGAAAAGGGTGGATTTGGATAAATTAAGTTTATAAAATGACGCTTCAGAGAAGTCTTGCAAAAGGGAGGATATAGCCTTTAATGAAGGTAATGGGTTTATGCAAGTGAATACTACGTCGTCTGCGTATAGTCCTATCTTGTACTCAGAGTCTCCCACTGGGATGCCCCGTATGTGGGTAGATTGTCTGACTATAGCAGCGAGGGGCTCCATGATTAAGGCAAAGACAATGGGGGAGAGAGGGCAACCTTGTCGCGTACCATTAGTAATTTGGAAGGTTCGGGAAGAGAATCCTGATGCACGGACATATGCGCAAGGATTAGAGTAGAGTGCCATAATGGCTGTAGAGATCAAGCCTGATAAGCCGAATTTCTCCAAAGTGCTGTGTAGATATCCCCAGTGTACCCTGTCAAACGCTTTTTCGGCGTCAAGGGACAGGAATACACTGGGGAGGTGACCCCTCTCCACCACATCCAGCAAATCAATCAGCCGCCTCGTGCCGTCTCTTGTTTGTCTTCCCGGCACAAACCCGACTTGGTCTGGGTGTATAAGGGAAGGTAGAATAGTCATGAGTCTGTTGGCCCAAAGTTTTGCGTAAATTTTTATGTCCGTATTGAGAAGGGCTATGGGGCGGAAGTTGGACGGGGAGGTAGGTGACTTACCCGGTTTCGGGAGGGTGGCAATAGAAGCTTTGAGACCTTCTGATTTAATAGTACCAGAGGCGGCCCAAAAATTAAATAGGCGATGTAGGTATGGGGTAAGGATTGGGAGGAATTGGGCATAGTATGAGAATGAAAAGCCGTCCGGGCCAGGGGCAGTCTTTTTTTTGGCATCTTTTATTATTTGGTGAATTTCAGAGTCCTGTATGGGTGCGTTCAGATAAGCAAGCTGTGTAGGAGAGGCTTGGGGGAGGTTTGCTTTTTCAAGAAATGATGAAATCGTGGATTGGGAAGGCTGGGGAATGGATTGGTCTAAATTCAGGTTGTAAAGGGAGGCATAGTAGGAGGCGAATTCATCCGCAATGTCAATGGGGTTGTAAATACGGGAGGAATTTGATTTGATCAGGAAAGGGATTCTGGACTGTACTTCTTTTTTCTTGACACGCCTGGCTAACAACGCACCAGCCCGATCACCCATCGCATAAAACCTAGCCCTTGATTTCCTGAGAGCGTTCTCCGACCTTTGAACTAGAAGTTGGCGTACTTGGAGTCTAATGGCGGAGAGCTCTGAGAGATTTTTTTGTGAAGGATTTAATTTATGGCGTGACTCCAGCACAGCTAAAAGCGCGAGTGCTTCTTGAAGGGTTTTGGTGTATTTGCGTTTAGCCACTGCTGCCATTTTTATGAAAATTCCCCTAGCCACCGCCTTGTGTGTAAACCACAGATTGTCTATTTGTGTCTCATTGGTGTCGTTGAAGGAGAAAAATTCTAGAAGGGATTTTTCAACAAAGGACGAATTAGTCTGGTCCACCAATAGGTGGTCGTTTAAGCGCCACTGTGAGGGAGGGGAGATGGCTAAGGGGTCGGATAGAGAAACAGAAACCGGGGCATGGTCCGCCCATGAGATGTTACCTATCGATGCAGACAGGCAATGTGGTAGGGCAACATCATCCACCAGCACAAAGTCAATCCTGCTATAGGACCCATGCCTCGGTGACATGTATGTGTAGTCTCGTTCACCACAGTGGAGATAACGCCAAATGTCATGTAGGCCAAAGGAGTGAACGAGAGGGCCTATCTCTCCCCTAGAAGCAGACGAGGAGGAACAGTCCAGAGCTTTAGAGACAGGGATGTTGAAATCCCCAGCAATGAGTTTGTAGCCATGATGAATTTCGCTTAGAGTCTGAAAAAATTTTCTAAGAAATTTGTGTTGGCCGATGTTGGGTGCATAGACCGATGCAATGGTGTAAGGAACATTGTTGATAATACACAGAATTATTAAATATCTACCTAGTGGGTCAGAGATCGTATTTACTAGCTGGAAGGAGAGAGATTTATTGAAGAAGATAGCCACACCTGCCTTCTTTGCATTATTGTTGGCAAAAAACTGGTGTGGATACCAACCGCATTGCATTCTGTCATTATCTCTCTTGAGGAGATGCGTTTCTTGTAGACAAATTATGTGGTGACGCAGTTTAGTTAGTTGGCGCCAAACCAGTGACCTTTTGCCCGGGGAATTGAGGCCATTCACATTAATAGAGGTTAGGGAGATACTCATGGTATAGGTGTAATCTCATGTGTAGGGAGATGTGGGGTATGAGGATATACGCAACATGTGGAAACCCATGGGATAAGAAATTATAATGCCTGCCAGAGGGTAGGGAGGGAAAGGGAAGGGAAGGGAGCACAAAAATAATCAACTTAACAAACAAACATAGAGTCATATTTACGTAGTCCATTCAGCCTCGGCTGGATGCCTGGGTGAGTAGAAACCGTCTCACCAGAGGGGCCTTGATCTGAGGAGGCTCAGCATCAAGAAAAAGAAAAAAAAGGAAAAAGTCTTGTTGAGGATCTAGTCTGGTGCAAGGAAAATCCCAAAGTCAGCAGACCAGAGGAGAAAAAAAGAAGGAAAAATAAAGAAATGGCGGGAAAAGTAGAACCAGGAACCTGCAGCGGTTAGTTCTTTCAGGCGACGTCCCAGTCAGGGTTGACACGGCGCTTGGCTTGCTTCTCGGGGGGGGGTCTCAGGGGGTTTGCAGAGGAAGGAGAGTCCGGTGGTCTCAGCCCCCATTGAGACAGTTGCTTTGCAGCGTGAGGAGGGGTCAGGCATGTTGTCACCGTGCCATCCTTTCTGATCAGGAGCCTTGTGGGAAAACCCCAACGATAAGGAATACCTTTATCCCTCAGAATCGCCGTGTATGGGGCAAATGCCCTACGAAGAGCTAGAGTTCCTGGAGATAAGTCCGGGAAAACTGCAATGCTGGCAAATCGATCTTCCAATGTGGGGTTCTTCCTTAATGCTGAGAGGAACTCCTCTTTAATTTCATAGAAGTGCACACGTGCCAACACATCCCTAGGGACCGAGGGACTCAGGCCTGGGGGTTTAGGAATGCGGTGAATGCGGTCAATAACCACAGTCTGTTTAGTGGTGTGAGGAAGGACAGCCATTATGAAGTCTTGTAGAAATGTTTTAAGGTCAGGGGCCAGTATAGCTTCATCGATGCCCCTTAGCTTTACATTATTACGTCTGGATCTGTCTTCCAGATCCAGAGTCTTGTATTGGGTCTTTGTAGCCATAGAGTGCAGCGATTCGTGGGCATCCCACAGATCGTTGTGTGAGGCCACCAGCTCCTCCATTTTGCGCTCCAGCCTGTCTGTACGGGTGCCCAGTTCCTCCACCTCTCCTCTCAGTTCTGACATCATGCGGCGCATATCCGCCTGGAGGGATGACCTGAGCTCCCCCAGCATGACTTTTAGTAGGGCAGCTGTGACTGGAGCCTCAGGGCTTACAGCGGTGTCCTCCCCGCCGCCAGAGGAAGGGGCACTCTGGAAGTCTCTGCGGGCAGCGCGGGCCGCTCTGGGAGAAGGAGGCGCCATTTTGTCACACTGAGAGACCTGGAGGGGGGCCGCAAAGAAGTCGGCAATGCGTCTATTAGGGTCGCGCTGGCCGGACTTGGTCTTCCCCATAGCCTTACCGGGTGTTCAGCAGGTGGAATCCGTACACCGGGGTAGGAGCAGACAGGCAGAGTCGCCGTTTTGAGCAGTTTAGCGGTTCCTGGGTCAGGAGCTCCCGCGCTGTGCGACCTACAGCATGAGTAGCTAGGCCACGCCCCCTGCACAGTTCATTTCATTGTCAATTTCAATAATACAATCTGAATTGTACACCTCATTACAGATATATAGATAGATAGATAGATAGATAGATAGATAGATATGTTCAAAGTAAGGAGCAGCGTGTTAATGCTGGTGTTATGCAGAGTGCAAAGCGTCCCTGAGGCTCCTTCCAGCCTCTATAATACATACAGTTTATAAACGGGTCACAGCACTTCTTTCCAATGCAATAGATGTTTATTCCAGCCTGGCACAGATGGCAACGTTTCGAGCCTGTCAGCTCTTTTTCCAGCAACCACATTACAATTAAATCAGTCTTTTATGCACCTTTGGCTAATTACATCACTTCCTTGCATATAATTTACATAAATTCATTTGCATAACAATACCCATCACCTAATTCATAATCAAATAAGTAAATAATGTGACAGTGCTTCATTTACTACAGTAATCAGAAGTTCACACTCTTTGATCCTATACATTAATCCCTTTTATGCTGAGGAAATACAGCTCTATACAGTATTCAACCGATTAGTTTTTACTTTTGTTAGCTGTGTGTCATTATTTTACAGTATTATACTATTTTGGGAGCGGCTTACCGGGTTCCTGTACTGCGGCATGTGTTTTTCGGCGTCCCGGAAGTGCCTGCTGCGTGTATATCACTCGGCCCCCACCTTTGCAAGCGTGAGAGCCGCGCCATGCGTGCGCGGTGACGTCAAAGCGTCCGCGCATGCGCATATCTCAATCTCCGTCATCCGCATCTTTGTTGGGGCATTTTCTCGATCTAGGCTAGCAAATACTATATGTATTATATCTTGCCTGTAATAAAAAGTGCTCTGTGCATCTAAAGTGCCTATTAATGTCATAATCTCTTTATGTTAAAGTGCTTATATCTAATATAATGTATTTTATTACTCATTATATTGTGCAAGCTTGCTTAAGGTGACCTTCTTTCATAAGGGACACTCTCAGGGTTATATTCAGTTCTATATTAACCCCCCTCTTTATCTGCCCTGAGATTCTGACTATTTCTTTTGGCTCTGATCAAGACTTAATCATTAACCCTTCCCAAGTAGGGGCGATCTAGGGGTAATCCTGATTTTTTTTGTCTTCCTTTTATTTTCTTATTCTGGTCACTATGTGACAATGTGCTCATTATGTTAATATAAACTAAGATTCTTTATTTATAATAAGTGTCTCTAAAATGGTTCTATAAAAAAGTTCTTTAAAATAAAACCTCACAAAGATGGTTGTCCGATTAATGCGCCATGTTGTTTGCAAATACCATACAGTGCTCCCTATATCGCCGCTCCCATTCCTTCAACACTGTGTAGACTCTATCAGCATTTTTGTGACCTCCTTCTGATTCCCGTATCTTCATACTTTTCTATAAAACAATTTAGAAAAATTAGTGTTAATAATTCTGTGTCAGCTTAAAATTTATGTTAAAATCCAAGCGTGGTTAAAAATGTATACGATCTATTATGAAAGAGCCTCCGATCCTACTGTTTAAAGGGCAATTCCTAACTTGTAATCTACATTTAGGCCACCAGGTTTCAAAGTGCCTAATTTCTTTATCCACTTCAGTTCCTGTATCTTCAATTGTTTCTCACGGTCACCTCCTCTCCTCATCAGTGGTATTCCATCTATTACTCTAACTCTTAAGTCCCACTCTTCATGCCCTGCCTCCGTGAAATGTTTCGACACTGGCAGATTCATTATCTTCTTTCTGATGCTATACCTGTGCTGGCTCATCCTGATTCTCAATTACAAAGTGGTCTCACCCACATAATATTCTCTACATGGGCACTCCAACAGGTATACTACATGATCAGAGGCACATGTAAAAAATTGTTGAATCCTGTATGTCCTTCCTTTAACCTCATAAGAATTGTCCTTTTTCATCAGTGGGCAATTGACACATCCTATGCATGGGTAATTCCCTGTTCTCGTTATGCCCGTCAGCGTGGTCTGTCGCTTAAAAGATCCAATGTCCGACTGTACTAAGCGGTCTTTCAGGCTCCGACCCCTTCTAAAGGAGAAGAGTGGTGGTTCCTTAAATTCCCTTACTTCCGGTAAGCCATTGCTAAGAATCTGCCAGTTTCTTTTTATTGCCTGAGTTATCTCCCTGGACTCTTCACCAAAAGTTGTTACTACTGGTAACCTCCAATTTTTCTTCTGGGTGGTTCTCTCTTTGCTATGTTGGTTCCTACTCCTCCTTAGGACTTCCTCTGGGTAACCTCTGTCTCTAAACTTGTCCATCAACTTAACTACTGCTTCCTCCCTTTTCTCCTCATTACTGACAATACGCCTTACTCGCTCGACTTGTCCTATAGGTATGGCCCTTTTCATCTCAATGGGATGGTTACTGTCAAAACGCAACAACCTGTTCCTGTCTGTTGGTTTCACATGCAAAGTAGTACTTAATTTTCCTCCTTCCAGCTCAACATTCACATCGAGAAACTGTATCTCCGTTTTTGAATAAACCATAGTGAACTTGATGCTGGTGTCTACCGTGTTGAGGTATTTATAAAAACCCTCGAGCTCTTCTACATCACCTCTCCATATATGGAACACATCATCTATATACCTCCACCACTCCCGGACATTCCGGAAGTGGTGGGACACATAGACGTGCTCTTCTTCAAGCACCGCCATGGAGACCCCGGCATACGCGCACGCCATATGAGCCCCCATGGCGGTGCCCTTTAACTGTTTGTAGTAGGTGTCCCCAAACAAGAAATAATTTGACCGCAAGCATATCTCCAACAAATCAATTATCAGTTTTTTACTTTCCTGGCCATATTGCGTGTTCTCCAACATCATCCTTACTGCTCTGATTCCCTTATCGTGCTCAATCGATGTATATAATGAGACTACATCGAAGGATACCAGTATGTCTCCCATACCCACTTCCAAATTTCTCAATTTCTCCAGAAAATGTCCCGTATCACGGATGTAGGACCTCGCTGACTTTGCTAGTGGGTTCAGCATTTTGTCTAAGAGGATTCCCACATTATTAAATACAGAGTCTACACCCGACACTATAGGTCTTCCTGGTGGGTTTTCAATCGATTTGTGGATTTTTGGGACAATATAAAGTACAGGTGTCCTCGGGCTATCCACTATTAAATAGTCCAGTAATTCCTGGTCTATCAACCCTCCTAACTTAGCTTCTTCCAAGACTGTTTTAATGCTTTTCTGTATCTCGAACTTTGGATCTCTGGATAATTTCTGGTATACCTCCTCATCTCTCAGTTGTCTCATGACCTCTGCTACATATTTCCCCTTGTCCATGACGACGACTGCTCCCCCTTTATCTGCGGGTTTCACCACCAAGTCGCCGTCATGGATAAGTTCCTGTAGTGCCTCATATTCACCTTTCTTCACATTAGGGTGTTTGAAGGTTCTCTGACTACTCCGTTGTATGGCATCTAAATCCCTTTTAACTGCTGATATGAATGTTTCTATTGCCGGTACTACTTCAACTGGAGAAAAGTCACTCCTCTTAAACAGTGAGAATTCTTTCAATGTCAGCTCGCTTTCCCTCGGTCTAGATCTTATCTCTCTCCCATAAAACCAGTGTTTCAATTTTACCATTCGGAACATCCTGGCCATATCAACATCTAACTGGAACCAGTCCACATGCGTATTGATGTTAAAATTCAGTCCTTTGTTAAGTATATCAGTTTGAGCTACATTCAGAGTCTTTTGAGATATATTTACCACCAGTTCGGGTTTCGTTTTCTGTTGCTCCTCAGTCCTGATCTCTGTTTCTCTCTCTTTCTTCTGGCTCCTTCAGTGGCGGACTCCTCCTCTTCTTCTTCTTGTGACCTGTCCGTCTCTGGATGGAATGGAATCAAATTCATTAACATGCTTAGTACGATAATAACATAGTCTTTTCCGTTTTAAACCACCTTTCTTCGGCCATTTATCCTTCTGCCAATTGTAAACTAATCCCGTCTGATAGTCTTCGCTGTCTCTCGCCCATTTTTGGCGTTTTGTCTCTTCTAGATCTTTTTTTACCTTTTCGGTTCTCAAACGTATCAGTTCTTTAAACTTTTGAAAGTCATCATCTTTTACCAACAATTTAATTTGCGTCTCCATATCTTTGTTCTCCTGTCCTATTTTCTGTACCTCCTCCTGCAAATACTACATGTTGAGGAGCATCACATCCATCGCATACTTGTTTGACATCATGGCGAACTTGCTACAGTACACCGCATCATTCACAAACAGGGTTGGCCGTATGTTTGACCTCAACCCCCTCGGGATCCTTTTGGCCCTATAGTACTGGCCCAACATCATGAGATGTTTTCACATCACAATTTTCTAAATTGTTTTATAGAAAAGTATGAAGATACGGGAATCAGAAGGAGGTCACAAAAATGCTGATAGAGTCTACACAGTGTTGAAGGAATGGGAGCGGCGATATAGGGAGCACTGTATGGTATTTGCAAACAACATGGCGCATTAATCGGACAACCATCTTTGTGAGGTTTTATTTTAAAGAACTTTTTTATAGAACCATTTTAGAGACACTTATTATAAACTAGATGGCAGCCCGATTCTAAAGAATCGGGTAGTCTAGAATCGAGATATAGTTTATTTACGAATAGTTAGGGTAGTGCGGTGAAATTAATTGTGTGTATACAGGCGGCTCTGTGGGTAGCAGAGTATATGGTGGCTCAGTGGCTAGCACTGCGCGCGGTCGCTCAGTGGCTAGCAGTGAGTGCGGTGAGAGTGGTCAGCGCAGCGGCGTGGGCAGAGTGGTCAGGACATACATACACATACATACAAACACACACACACACACTCCGCTATACTTACCACCGACTCTGCGTCTTCTCCGGCGCCTGGATCCTGAGACAACATGAGGCCACCCCCGGACGGCTGGAGAGGGCAGAGGAGGGCTCGAGGCTGGAGAGGGCAGAGGACGGCTGGAGGCTGGAGGGGGCAGAGGACAGCTGAAGGCTGGAGGGGGCAGAGGACGGCTGGAGGGGGCAGAGGACGGCTGGAGAGGGCAGAGGACGGCTGGAGGGGGCAGAGGACGGCTGGAGAGGGCAGAGGACGGCTGGAGACTGGAGAGGACGGCTGGAGGCTGGAGAGGGCAGAGGACGGCTGGAGGCTGGAGAGGGCAGAGGAGGGCTGGAGGCTGGAGAGGGCAGAGGACGGCTGGAGGCTGGAGAGGGCAGAGGACGGCTGGAGGCTGGAGGGGGCAGAGGACGGCTGGAGGCTGGAGGGGGCAGAGGACGGCTGGAGGGGGCAGAGGACGGCTGGAGGGGGCAGAGGACGGCTGGAGAGGGCAGAGGACGGCTGGAGGCTGGAGAGGGCAGAGGACGGCTGGAGGCTGGAGAGGGCAGAGGACTGCTGGAGAGGGCAGAGGACTGCTGGAGAGGGCAGAGGACGGCTGGAGGGGGCAGAGGACGGCTGGAGGGGGCAGAGGACGGCTGGAGGGGGCAGAGGACGGCTGGAGGGGGCAGAGGACGGCTGGAGGGGGCAGAGGACGGCTGGAGGAGGCAGAGGACGGCTGGAGAGGGCAGAGGACGGCTGGAGAGGGCAGAGGACGGCTGGAGAGGGCAGAGGACGGCTGGAGAGGGCAGAGGACGGCTGGAGAGGGCAGAGGACGGCTGGAGAGGGCAGAGGGCAGTGGGGGCACACAGGCTGGAGAGGGCAGAGGATGGCTGGAGAGGGCAGAGGAGGGCTGGAGAGGGCAGAGGAGGGCTGGAGAGGGCAGAGGAGGGCTGGAGAGGGCAGAGGACAGCTGGAGAGGGCAGAGGACGGCTGGAGAAGGCAGAGGACGGCTGGAGAAGGCAGAGGACGGCTGGAGAGGGCAGAGGACGGCTGGAGAGGGCAGAGGACGGCTGGAGAGGGCAGAGGACGGCTGGAGGCGGCAGGGGACGGCTGGAGGGGGCAGAGGACGGCTGGAGGCTGGAGGGGGCAGAGGACGGCTGGAGAGGGCAGAGGACGGCTGGAGGCTGGAGAGAGGGCAGAGGACGGCTGGAGGCTGGAGAGGGCAGAGGACGGCTGGAGGCTGGAGAGGGCAGAGGACGGCTGGAGGCTGGAGAGGGCAGAGGACGGCTGGAGGCTGGAGAGGGCAGAGGACGGCTGGAGGCTGGAGAGGGCAGAGGATGGCTGGAGGCTGGAGAGGGCAGAGGACGGCTGGAGAGGGCAGAGGATGGCTGGAGAGGGCAGAGGACTGCTGGAGAGGGCAGAGGACTGCTGGAGAGGGCAGAGGACGGCTGGAGAGGGCAGAGGACTGCTGGAGAGGGCAGAGGACGGCTGGAGGCTGGAGAGGGCAGAGGACGGCTGGAGGCTGGAGAGGGCAGAGGACGGCTGGAGAGGGCAGAGGACGGCTGGAGAGGGCAGAGGACGGCTGGAGAGGGCAGAGGACTGCTGGAGAGGGCAGAGGACGGCTGGAGAGGGCAGAGGACTGCTGGAGAGGGCAGAGGACGGCTGGAGAGGGCAGAGGACGGCTGGAGGCGGCAGAGGACGGCTGGAGAGGGCAGAGGACGGCTGGAGGCGGCAGAGGACGGCTGGAGAGGGCAGAGGACGGCTGGAGAGGGCAGAGGACGGCTGGAGAGGGCAGAGGACGGCTGGAGAGGGCAGAGGACTGCTGGAGGGGGCAGAGGACGGCTGGAGGGGGCAGAGGACGGCTGGAGGGGGCAGAGGACGGCTGGAGGGGTCAGAGGACGGCTGGAGAGGGCAGAGGACGGCTGGAGAGGGCAGAGGACTGCTGGAGAGGGCAGAGGACGGCTGGAGAGGGCAGAGGACGGCTGGAGGGGGCAGAGGACGGCTGGAGGGGGCAGAGGACGGCTGGAGGGGCAGAGGACGCTGGAGAGGGCAGAGGACAGCTGGAGAGGGCAGAGGGCAGTGGGAGCACACAGGCTGGAGAGGGCAGAGGACGGCTGGAGAGGGCAGAGGACGGCTGGAGAGGGCAGAGGACGGCTGGAGAGGGCAGAGGGCAGTGGGGGCACACAGGCTGGAGAGGGCAGAGGACGGCTGGAGAGGGCAGAGGACGGCTGGAGAGGGCAGAGGGCAGTGGGGACACACAGGCTGGAGAAGGCAGAGGACGGCTGGAGAGGGCAGAGGACGGCTGGAGAGGGCAGAGGGCAGTGGGGGCACACAGGCTGGAGAGGGCAGAGGACAGCTGGAGAGGGCAGAGGGCAGTGGGGGCACACAGGCTGGAGGGCAGAGCAGCGTGTGGGGCTGCAGACTTACCGGTGGACGGACGTCGGGTGTAGGAGGAGAGGAGGGGCGGGCAGAGCTGCAGGAGAGGAAGCCCCGCCCTCCCCCCTCTGTAGGCAGACAGCAGGGAGCACGGGTATCCCCAGGGTGTGTGTGGGCCCCCGAGGTGGCGGGCAATGGGCCTCCCCTGCCCCCCGGTATGTAGCTACTGGCTGGAGGGCAGAGGGTGGAGGGGAGTGGCTGGAGGGCACACGGAACTTCCGAGATCGGAACGTTCCGTGTGCCAGTGCCTGTAGCCGGGGGCAGCCCGGCTACAGTGCACTGGATGAGCCTGGGCGAAGACCATCACGGAAGTGGGCGTGGCCTTTTCCGGAAGTGGCCTTCGGGTTTTATATATAAGATAAAGAATCTTAGTTTATATTAACATAATGAGCACATTGTCACATAGTGACCAGAATAAGAAAATAAAAGGAAGACAAAAAAAATCAGGATTACCCCTAGATCGCCCCTACTTGGGAAGGGTTAATGATTAAGGCTTGATCAGAGCCAAAAGAAATAGTCAGAATCTCAGGGCAGATAAAGAGGGGGGTTAATATAGAACTGAATATAACCCTGAGAGTGTCCCTTATTAAAGAAGGTCACCTTAAGCAAGCTTGCACAATATAATGAGTAATAAAATACATTATATTAGATATAAGCACTTTAACATAAAGAGATTATGACACTAATAGGCACTTTAGATGCACAGAGCACTTTTTATTACAGGCAAGATATAATACATATAGTATTTGCTAGCCTAGATCGAGAAAATGCCCCAACAAAGATGGAGGATGACGGAGATTGAGATATGCGCATGCGCGGACGCTTTGACGTCACCGCGCACGCATGGCGCGGCTCTCACGCTTGCAAAGGTGGGGGCCGAGTGATATACACGCAGCAGGCACTTCCGGGACGCCGAAAAACACATGCCGCAGTACAGGAACCCGGTAAGCCGCTCCCAAAATAGTATAATACTGTAAAATAATGACACACAGCTAACAAAAGTAAAAACTAATCGGTTGAATACTGTATAGAGCTGTATTTCCTCAGCATAAAAGGGATTAATGTATAGGATCAAAGAGTGTGAACTTCTGATTACTGTAGTAAATGAAGCACTGTCACATTATTTACTTATTTGATTATGAATTAGGTGATGGGTATTGTTATGCAAATGAATTTATGTAAATTATATGCAAGGAAGTGATGTAATTAGCCAAAGGTGCATAAAAGACTGATTTAATTGTAATGTGGTTGCTGGAAAAAGAGCTGACAGGCTCGAAACGTTGCCATCTGTGCCAGGCTGGAATAAACATCTATTGCATTGGAAAGAAGTGCTGTGACCCGTTTATAAACTGTAGATAGATAGATAGATAGATACAAAAAGATACATAGATATATAGATAGATAGATAGATATATAGATAGATAGATCAAAACAAATATATAGATATAGATGGATAGATAGATGGAAATAGATAGATAGATAGATAGATAGATAGATAGATAGATAGATAGATATAGATAGATAGAAAAAGATACATAGATAGATAGATAGATATAGATAGATAGATAGATAGATATAGATAGATAGATAGATAGAAAAAATACATAGATAGATAGATAGATAGATACTGTAGATAGATAGATCAAAACAAATCGATAGATAGATATAGATAGATAGATAGATACTGTAGATAGATAGATAGATCAAAACAAATAGATAGATAGATAGATAGATAGATAGAAATAGATAGATTGATAAATAGATAGACAGATAGATAGATAGATGGATAGAAAAATATAGATAGATATATAGATAGATAGATAGATAGAAAAAGATACATAGATATATAGATATATAGATAGATAGATAGATAGATAGATAGATAGATAGAAAAATATAGATAGATATATAGATAGATAGATAGATAGATAGATAGATAGATAGATAGATAGATAGAAAAATATAGATAGATATATAGATAGATAGATAGAAAAAGATACATAGATATATAGATAGATAGATAGATAGAAATAGATACATAGATAGATAGATAGAAATAGAGAGAAATAGATAGATAGATAGATAGATAGATACATAGATAGATAGATAGATATAGATAGATAGAAATAGATAGATAGATAGTTAGATAGATAGATAGATAGATAGATATATAGAAATAGATAGATATATAGATAGATAGATAGATAGATAGATAGATAGATAGATAGATAGATAAATAGATAGATAGATTTTTTTTCTCTTTAGATAGATAGATAGAAAAAGTTACATAGATATATAGATACAAAAGAATCACTGCTGCACTCAGTCTAACCAAAAAGTGTATGCTAACAAGCAAATGGTTTGAGAAAAAAAAATTAAAACATCCGTTTCTTTCTAAAAAACTCAATACTCACTTTTTTATTAAAAACCGGGGCTCTTGGTACACTCATTGGCCAATGTATGCCTGCCCTCCGGCCACTACTCGGCGGCCCCGGGGTCCGGAGGGTCCTACGCTGACATCACTGCCAGATCCTTATCCGCGGACTCCCTGGTCCCTCTGACCTCATCCTGATCCCTGAGCACCTGGGCTCGGTGGGGGTGCAATCTGCAGCTGGGTGGAGCCAGCCACTCCACCTTGTCTGATATATATACTAGAAAAAACTGCAAAGCACTCGTTACACTGTGCGAGAGGTGCAAGCTGTGTCGCTGGATCAACAAGAAACAAAAGAATCACTGCTGCACTCAGTCTAACCAAAAAGTGTATGCTAACAAGCAAATGGTTTGAGAAAAAAAATTGCAGTTTTTTCTAGTATATATATAGAGATAGATAGATAAATAGATAGAAAAAGAAATATAGATAGATAGATAGAAAAAGGCGCTTTTGGACGTTCAAATTTACTGCTAAAAGTGAGGCGCGATTTTGATTGGTCAGCGTCAGCACACAGTGACCAATCAGAATCGCGCCTCACTTCCCATAGACATACATTAGCGGCGTCTCGCGAAATTAATGGCCGGGTCCCTGGTTCTTTTTGCGGCCATAAAATCGCGGACACACCGCTATGTATGTCTATGGGAAGTGAGGCGCGATTCTGATTGGTCGCTGTGTGCTGGCACGGACCAATCAGAATCGCGTCTCACTTCCCATAGACATACATAGCGGTGTGTCGTCGATTTTATGGCCGGGCCCCTGGTTCTATTTTCGGCCAGGGGACTCGCCTCTGAGCGGTCGTTCCACGGGCCCGGAAACTCGCAATCAGCGCTTCGCGGTCATTGCTCGCGCCTTACCAACGACTCGCAATCATTGCGAGTCGTTGCTGATACGCTAGCTATCGGCGCGATTTTATGGACGCAAAAGAGAACCAGGAACCCGGCCATAAATTTGGCGACACGCCGCTAATGTATGTCTATGGGAAGTGAGGCGCGATTCTGATTGGTCGCTGTGTGCTGCCGCCGACGAATCAGAATCGCGCCTCACTTCCCATAGACAAACATTAGCGGTGTCTCGCGAAATATATTGCCGGCCTTCTGGTTCTATTTTCGGCCACGGGGCTCGGCTATTTCCGGTCCAAAAAAAATATTTTCTCTATTTATGTATCTTTATTTCTATCTATTTTTCTATCTATAATATTAGATAGATAGATAAGAAAAAAGATAGAAAAATAGATAAAAATAAAGATACATAAATAGAGAAAATATTATTTTTGGACCGGAAATAGCCGAGCCCCGTGGCCGAAAATAGAACCAGAAGGCCGGCAATATATTTCGCGAGACACCGCTAATGTTTGTCTATGGGAAGTGAGGCGCGAATCTGATTGGTCGGCGACAGCACACAGCGACCAATCAGAATCGCGCCTCACTTCCCATAGACCAGGGGTCTCAAACACGCGGCCCGAGGGCCGCATGCGGCCCCTGGGGCTTCACTATGCGGCCCACGGCACCTTGGACAACTTAATGATGCATCACTCCAGTGCAGCGGTCCGCTGCAGTCCCCGCTGTGTGATGACTTCTGTCCGCGGCACTAACAAGCTCTGCCACTCAGCAAGATCAATGCAAGGTCCGCAGCTGATGGCAGAATATGACATCACATGCAGCCTCTGGCTGGCAGATTACATTGATCTTGCTGAGCAACAGAGCTTGTCTGAGCAGTGGCTGGAGGAAGTCATAGCACAGCGGAGGCCGGAAGGCAGCACAACAGGGTCCGCGGCGGCCCCCTGCACTGGAGCGATGCATCATTAAAGTGAGAAGTGAGTGTGTGTGAGGGTGTGTCTATGAGGGTTAGTGTGTGAGGGTGTGCATTTGTGAGTGAGGATAAGTGTATAAAAGTGTGTGTGTATGGAGTGTGTGTGTGTGTGTGTGTGTATGACAGAGTGTGTGTGTGGGTATGTGTGTGAGGGTGTATGTAAGTGTGTAAAAAGAAGGTAAAACAGGATTGGGCATCATTATAAAAGTAGATCAGGATGGGGACATCAGTACAAAAGGGGACCAGGATGCGGGACAACACTACAAAAGGGGTCCAGGATGGGGGACATCACTACTAAGGGGGATCAGGATGGGAGACATTACTAGAAAAGGGGATCAGGATGGGGGACATCACTACTAGAAAAGGGGATCAGGATGGGGGATATCATTAGAAAAGGGTATCACGATGGGGACATCACTACAAAAGGGAACCGGGATGAGGGACATCACTACTAAAGGGGATCGGGATGGGGGACAACACTACTAAAGGGGATCGGGATGGGACATCACTAGAAAAGGGGATCAGGAAGGGGACATGACTACAAAAGGGAATCAGGATGGGAGACCTCACTACAAAAGGAGATCAGTATGGGGATATCACTACAAAAGGGGACCAGGATGGATGGAGGACATCACTAGAAAAGGGGATCAGGATGGGGGACATCAGTAGAAAAGGACATTGCTACAAAATGAATTAAGATAAAAAAGGAGGGGGAACAAGAGGCGCAATAGTGCCCTATCAATGTGGCACTGAGTATGTAAGCGGTGAAAATAGGGATTCACTCACCTGGGGCAGTTGTGTAACCCACAACTGGCTTGAAGGCGTTAAATGAAGATTACCAGATAGCCGCTGCAGGACTTCCACCGTCCACACAAGTGTGGAGATACATCAGATGATAGGGAAAAAATGGTGTGTCACAGTCCGCGCTGCCACGATCATCCACTCCAAAAAAACACGTGAAGATGGAACTTCCACGAAATACTTTATTTCCTCCTGCCTCCTACGCGTTTCGGTGCCTGAGGAAGGTGCCAGGAGGGCACCGAAACGCGTAGGAGGCAGGAGGAAATAAAGTACTTCGTGGAAGTTCCATCTTCACGTGTTTTCTTTGGAGTGGATGATCGTGGCAGCGCGGACTGTGACACACCATTTTTTCCCTATCATCTGATTGCTACAAAATGGGGACATTACTACAAGAAGGGGATCATTATTTGTACTTTCCTACATTGAGCAAAAAATTCTGGTATTACTAAAAATATCAGTCCTACAAGGGATGCGGCCCCCCAATATAAATGTTTTTCTATGTGCGGCCCACCAACCCAGATGAGTTTGAGACCCCTGCCATAGACATACATTAGCGGCGTGTCGCCAAATTTATGGCCGGGTCCCTGGTTCTCTTTTGCGGCCATAAAATCGCGGACACACCGCTATGTATGTCTATGGGAAGTGAGGCGCGATTCTGATTGGTCGCTGTGTGCTGCCGCGGACCAATCAGAATTGCGCCTCACTTTTAGCGGTAAATTTGAAAGTCCAAATTTCAAATTTACCGCTAAAAGTGAGGCGCGATTCTGATTGGTCCGCGGCAGCACACAGCGACCAATCAGAATCGCGCCTCACTTCCCATAGACATACATAGCGGTGTGTCCGCGATTTTATGGCCGCAAAAGAGAACCAGGGACCCGGCCATAAATTTGGCGAGACGCCGCTAATGTATGTCTATGGGAAGTGAGGTGCGATTCTGATTGGCTGGTGGCAGTAGACCGCGACCAATCAGAAGAGCGCCTCACTTCTCATAGACATAGAATGGAGGATTTTTCGTCCATTCTATGGCAATGAGAAGAGAAGAGGAGGTCGGAGCGGAAGATGGCGGAAAGAAGAGAGAAGACCCCCGGGGCCGGACGAAGAGGACGCCTGGCCGGACGGAGGACTTGTGGATTGGACGGACGGACGATGAGATGAAGAAGAAGACATGTAAGTGATCGACGGCGGCGGTGGGTTAGGGGACGGCGGGGGCTTAGGGTGTAGCGCCTTAGGGGGTAGCGACAGCGGCGGGGGACAGCGACGGGGGCTTAGGAGGCGGCGGAGCTTAGGGGGTATCGGCGAGGGGGAGCGCTGGGGGCTTAGAAGGCGGCGGGGCTTAGGGGGTATCGGCGGGGGGTAGGGGCTTAGGGGGTAGGGGTTTAGGGGCTGCGGGGCTTAGTCGGCGGGGGGTAGCGCCGGGGGCTTAGGAGGTGGCGGGGCTTAGGGGGTATCGGCGGGGGGTAGGGGCTTAGGGGGTAGGGGCTTAGGGGCTGCGGGGCTTAGTCGGCGGGGGTAGCGCCGGGGGCTTAGGAGGCGGCGGGGCTTAGGGGGTATCGGCGGGGGGTAGGGGCTTAGGGGGTAGGGGCTTAGGGGGCTGCGGGCCTTAGAGGATAGGGCTTAGACTTAGGAGGCGGGCTTAGGGGGTAGGGGCTTAGGGGCGGAGGGGTAGGGGCTTAGGGGCGCCAGCGGGCTTAGGGAGTAGGGGCGGCGGGGTAGGGGCTTAGGGGCTTAGGGGGCTTAGGGGGTAGGGGCTTAGGGTCGGCGGTGTAGGGGCTTAGGGGCACCAGCGGGCTTAGGGGGTAGGGGCTTAGGGGCGGCGGGGTTTAGGGGATAGCGGCGGCGGGGTTTAGTATGCGGCGGGGTTAGGAAGCGGGCTTAGGGGGTAGGGGGTTAGGGGCTTAGGGGGTAGGGGCTTAGGGGCGGCAGCGGGCTTAGGGGGTAGGGGCTTAGGGGCGGCGGGGTAGGGGCTTAGGGGCGCCAGCGGGCTTAGGGGGTAGGGGCTTAGGGTCGGCGGTGTAGGGGCTTAGGGGCGCCAGCGGGCTTAGGGGCGGCGGGGTAGGGGCTTAGGGGCGGCGGGGTTTAGGGGATAGCGGCGGCGGGGGTTTAGTATGCGGCGGGGTTAGGAAGCGGGCTTAGGGGGTAGGGGCTTAGGGGCGGCGGGGTAGGGGCTTAGGGGCGGCAGCGGGCTTAGGGGTAGGGGCGGTGGGGTAGGGGCTTAGGAGCGGCGGGGTTTAGGGGATAGCGGCGGCGGGGGTTTAGTATGCGGCGGGGTTAGGAAGCAGGCTTAGGGGGTAGGGGCTTAGGGGCGGCGGGGGTAGGGGCTTAGGGGCGGCAGTGGGCTTAGGGGGTAGGGGCGACGGGGTTTAGGGGATAGCGGCGGCGGGGGTTAGGGGGTAGGGGCTTAGGGGCGGCGGGGTTTAGGGGATAGCGGCAGCGGCGGGGCTTAGGGAGTAGGGGCTTAGGAGGCGGGCTTAGGGGGTAGGGGCTTAGGCGGCGGGGGTTTAGTATGCGGCGGGGCTTAGGGGCGGCAGGGTTTAGGGGATAGCGCCAGCGGCATGGGGCTGTAGTATACCATAGCGGTGTACACTACAGCCCCATGCTGTGGCTTTGTTCGCGGGGCAACGACTCGCAATGCCCGCTTTGCGGGCATCGCTTTGCGAGTCGGCAACGACTTGCAATGCCCGCTTTGCGGGCATTGCTTCGCGAGTCGCGTGGCCGTTGCGCGGCCACGGACAGAGTCCTGGAGAAAGTGCAAAGCTACGCGAACAAAGCCACAGGAAGTAGCGCCAGTCGCGACGGAAGTCAGCTACGGCAATTATATAATAGATAAATAGTAGTATTTGTTAAACTCTGATTTGGTTCTTGGTGAGTGTCTGTATTCCCTCTGGAGTGCCCATCTTTTATCTTGTGTTTCGCACAAACAATAAAGAATTTTTTTTACTTTTGCAATAATCTGGACTCATGATCGCTTTTCTCTTTTCTTTTTGTAGCAGACAGTAGGAAATGTTTGGACTACTGCTTTGCTTAGGGCACTAAAAACCTTTTTAAGTGAACTAGTATAAACAGCAGAAGGCAGGCTCTGAGCATAAAAACAACGGATAATACACCGATGCTTTAAAAAATAAAAAAAAAAGCAACACCAAATGTGTGTGCTGGAAAAATATAGTTTTGACTCTAACAAGAGCTGTTTTAAGATGGACACTGGAAAAACACTTTAACCTCTCCATACCTAATACACAATCTCTCCCTCCCTGTACTCTGACTTTGTGTGTCTTCAGCTCTGAAAAGAGCTATTTTTTGCTGATGTTATGGAGCTAGTGATAGGCTCCTTTAAACTGTCCCTGCTCAAGAATCCCTCCCTCCCTGTACTCACTTTGTTGTGTGTCTTCAGCTCTGAAAAAAGCTATTTCTGGTGGTATTATGGAGCTAGTTACCGCCTCCTTTAAACTGTCCCTGCTCGAGTATCTTTCCCTCCCTACTCTACAGTGTTATAGTATACACTGTAGGTAGCCCTCAAAAGGGATTTTGTGTTATCAAGAGGCCTAAACACTCTCCTTAGCAGGTCCGCAATCTCTCCCTATGTTTGTAGAACGCAGGCTCCGTATGCAATGCGCACAAACTGGCGGTGGCATGGGTTAAATAGACCCAATGACGCTGGGCGGCCAGCCAATCATAATATTGCCACAGCCAAGATGTTTGTGGCATTACTGTGATTAGTTAAGAAGCCCAACATGTTTAGTGGGACAAAACTGCAGAGCGGGACATCCAAATATAGTGAGGCGAGTACACAAATACACGCAATATAACGAGTAACCCGAATATCATACCATCCGTGCAAATAGCGAATAATAACGAATACACTAGCTCATCACTAGTCTTGACATTTTCAATCTTGGTCTACAAAGTACTATAGAAAAATGGCTGTGGTGTGGTTGGGGCCAAGTCTCTTTGAGGCTTGGCGTTTGGGAAAATCAACTAACTTTGTTGGGTGGATTTGGCCATTAAACTTAACAGTTATCGGTTGGTTTGAAAATATTTATTCATACTTGATTTCTGTAAGTCTAATTATATAACTTAAAATAAACACCATGGCCAGTTCTCTCCATAATTCTCATTGGTTTGTGTCATTTATTATTAATTGGGAAGTGGGCCTTGTGCTACCAAGGGTTTCAAACTCGGGTGGGTAAATGGGCAGCAAAAATTTGAAGTTGACTGACCACTGACTTCATTATCAGAGTTATGTTCTGTAGACTCAGGTCATGTAAAATCGTTAAGATTTATTATCCTTTTGAAAAGTGTATTTCTAAAAAATGTGGTTGTCCAAGTACTTTTAATAAGCTGTTCAAAGAGATAACAAAAATCAAGGTTGCAGCCTTGTTCAGTTTCTTTCACTTTGGATGCATTTACAAGGCAGAGCCGTGTGCATCGAATATGTACGGCAGAGATTCTATGGCTTCTTTTTTTGTCTGATTCCTATAAAAATGGACGCGTGCAGCAGTGCACTTCTATATTAATCCTATATACAGTATATGCCGGTATACATGCTGTACCATTACACTTAGCAATACAATGTTTTCACCATTTATTGGATTACACAAACATAATGCATCTCTGGCTGTTCCAGAAATAGAAGATTACAGTAAATTTCTAGGTAAAACCATCCAAAAATTCCTTGTATAGCTTTTAAATATATCTTATCCAGATAAAATAATAACATCAAATAATGAAGTAAAAGCCAACCAGTTCCAATCTTCCAAATAATCAACCTGAAAAATGCTATTACTACTACTACAGCTATTCACTAAACAATGTGTAGATTATGATCAGGGAACATCTAGTGACATCAAATAGATAATATTCACACTGTACTTACCAGAAGGAGAATTACTACCAAG
The DNA here is from genome assembly GCA_033576535.1 of Allobates femoralis. Classification (NCBI taxonomy): domain Eukaryota; kingdom Metazoa; phylum Chordata; class Amphibia; order Anura; family Aromobatidae; genus Allobates; species Allobates femoralis. Next base: position 770,609,845 of record JARQOC010000003.1, read on the forward strand.
AGAAAAGTATACCAGTGCACTCATCCTTCGAAGAAACGTTATGCACGGGAGCTCTTCCTCGCTCATCACATGACAGACGTGAAGAGGAAGGAAAAATTACTGATATGGTTTTGGTTTCATTGATAGAGGAGAGAGGTAGAACAACAGCTATAAAAGTATAGCATATCATTAACAGGGTTATATTATGCAGAGATTGACTTCTGGACTATGGGAGAAGTACAGGGAGAGGAGGAGGAATAATCTTGTTTGTATAAAGGAAAATATGCAATGTAGGTCCTTGAATTTCTTGTTATATTCCTCACCTGCCAACTTGTAACGGCTTTTGCACTTGAGAAATGCTGACATACCTCTTAAGCAACGCTGATGGACTGGTCTGGTCATATACTCCTGTATCAGTGAACAAACTGTGAGGAAGGCTATAATAACAAGTGCAAAAGAAAACTACTTATATATCAGAAAGTGCCACAAAATCATGTACCTAACATATTTGTACGTCATAATTTATGACTGCTTGTCATATTTTAAAAAAGGCAGGAAAGTAATCTGTTATAAAAGACTCGGAGAGCTCTTTATTCCTTCCATGGTATCCTCTTTTAACTGTAGATATTTTAAGAGCCCATATTTCTGTAATACATACGACAGGGAAAGATCCGAGGAAATGCGGCAGCTACCACCCTAATTTGCTCTTAAACGTAGACACTAAAATCTTCGCTAAAATCCTGTCCCCGCTACTTTCAGAGATCATTCATCTGGATCAGGCAGGATTCATGCTGGGTAGAGAGGCTCAGGACAATACCACATAAACCATCAACCTAATCCATCAAGGTACCTTTACACGCCGCTACAGAAGGTTGGAAACAACCGGGTGTCGGAGACAAATGTATCTTGCACCGTCAAATCAACCCGAGGTAGCGGAGTGTAAACTAGGTTGTTGCCACCCGTCACTGTCGACACCTGTTTCAGAGCAGTGCTCTAAAACAGGTTGGTTTAAACCCGATGGTAGCGGCGTCTAAATTAGGTACAGGAAGGTTTTTTCGTCACCTAGTTAACTCCCTGGGGCGTGACACAGCCTCCGGGAAACCGCCCCCCTTCAGCGATCATTGGTGGAAGCTCCTGTGTTACGATTGGTTGTCGCTGCATAGGGCGGCATTTTTAAGGAGCTGACCACTCACACTACACAATTGCAATAGCATCATGTATTAGCCAGCCTTCCTGCGCTGGCTGGCCAATCATGATGCTATTGCATTGTCCAATCATCGTACGAGCGTCTCGTAATCCACAACTCTGGCACGCCTATGTGTTGTCCCTGCTGCACCAGGTCCTCCCATATTACCTTCTGTAGCGGCGTGTAAATGAGAGACGGTGCTCTACAGAAGGCAACTTGTGGCACCCGCGGTGCCTCCAGAGATAGATTAAACCTTCTGTAGAGCACTTTGTAGCGGCGTGCAAAGGCGGTATCGGGTACCGTTTTCAACCGTTGGTACGTGCTCGTGAACGTGAGACACCCGGTTGTTTCTAACCTTCTGTAGCTTCATGTAAAGGTACCATCAGACTACCACATGAAAAACCCAAGCAATACTCCTGTCAGCAGATGCCAAAAAGGCTTTTGACAGAGTTAACTGGGTGTTTATGGAAGAAAACCTTTCCCACAGTGCTCTAGGCAGTAAAATACTTTAATGGATTATGTGGCTTTACATGGTCCCCTCTACAAAAGATCGAGTGAATGGATTACTCTCAGACTCTTTTAACAAACATAATGGGTTGCCTCTATCCCCTCTCTTACACTTCAGACACATTAGAGCCAAGTGCAAAATATCAGGCTTCAGCAAACAGAAAAACATGTATAAAGTAGCCACCCACTTGGATAACCTGTTGTTCTTCATGACTGGAGCTAATATACCCCTACACAATCTCATGAGAGAACTCCAGTGATATTTCCAGGTATCTAACTTTAAAATCAACCTTTCAAAATCGGAAGCTTTAAACTTTAATTTACCCCCTGAACTGTTGAAATCCTTACAATTCTCATTCAGTTTTAAATGGGTATCACAGTCTCTGAAGTATTTAGGGGTAAAAATCACAGCTAACCCCAACTCATTATACAAACATAACTTTCCGGAGCTATTGGCCACGATTCAAGCAGGCTGTGAGATTTGGTTCAAGACAACTTTCACTTGATTTGGCAAATGCCAGATATTTAAGATTAATGTCCTAAGAGTTCTTTACCTTTTTCAAGCTCTTCCAGTAAAACTCCCAGCAATTTTCTTTAAAAGAATAGCATCTATTCAAATTGCCTTTATATGGGAATAAAACAGCCACTCAAATGACTTTCTCAGCAGACCAAAGAGACTAGGAGGAGTGGGAAATTAAACAATATCATACTGCGAATCATCTCTTCAAACGGTAGACTGGGGCAAAAATGGTCAAAAATAAGGATTGGGTAAGCATAAAGCAAAGCTTTTTGTCTCATCCCGTTAAATGTCCTCCCCTGGCATCTCTCTTCATTCGTGGAACAACTAAAATCACACCTGATGATTGGCCCCATGTTAAAACACTGCAGAACTCCTCAGGTCCTTTCATATATGCTGCCTAATTGTTCACCACTAGCACCAATACTGAGCCATCCTGACTTTATTCCCAGTTGCTCTGACTTGATTTTTAAACTGGATTGATGTGGGGTTAGACAGAGTGAAAGACCTAGGTGGAATACTGTCCTGGTCCTCTGTACATGAACTGCTGACCAGATCAGACCCAGCCCCTCTAAGGAAGTGAATGAGACATCTCCACCTGCCTAACTAGCTTCCACCCAAATCTAAATTTAGGCAGCCTAAATCACAGCTTGAATTAATGTGCTCCAATTCAAAACCTATCAGACATATTCTATCCAGGATCTATTGGATGTAATTATCCTCCCAGGACAAAGCCCCTCCACCATTTATCCTACAATGGGAGACAAACTTAAACATCAGCCTCACTGATGATTAGAGGTCAAAAATATTGATACTGACATACAGTGCCTCAATCAGCATGAAATATCCGGAAGCAGGATACAAACTCTTATCTAGAAGGAGCAGAGTTCCTATAAAGTTAAAAGCCTTTTACCCAGAGTCTGACTCGAGCTGTTGGAGATCTAGAAAATGAGAGGGTTCCCTACTTCATACTTTTTGGAGTTGTGACACTCACCGCCCCTTTTGGTCAGCAGTGACAAATTATCAAAAAAGTGACAAGCAGAAGTGAAAATTTGACCCCCGCTTTCTGCCTGCTACATCACAATGAGATGCCCCTCTGAAATTACAAATCAGTGTCATTCTTTATAATAGCAGTGGGATCATGCATTCCTGAGTGATGGAGAAAGTTGCCGCCTCCCACTGAGGCCCAGTGGATTATGAAAGTAAATGAGATAATGATTATGGAAGACCTTACCTCCACCATTCATGACTCTCAGGCGAAATGCATGGCTGGAATGGATGGAATTCCAACAGAAGAGTGCAAGGACCTCTTGAGCTAATCCACTCTCACAAAAAGCCCAACAGGAAATGACATCATTTACAGTGGACCCATTCTATGGTAATGACCTTGGAGTAGTTGGGGAACTGGCCAATCCAAATAGTCTCTTGGTAGAACGTAACAGATAATCTCCCCCATGAGTGGCACCCTATTTTGACCCACTTTCTTGGCTTCCCTTTCTTTTCCCTCCCCTCTCTTTTTCCTTTCCCTTTCCTCTCCTTTTGCTTTTCTCCCTTTCTTTTTATTTTTCTCTTGTCTCTATTTTCTCTTTTCTTATAAATGTTTTCAAGTTTAAATAGATTAAAAAAAAATCAAAGATTCTGAATTTTCAAATCTTGCAGACGATACGTTCCCGGTTATAAGATTAATGTACTTTACTATGATTGCGGAGAGAGGAGGGATCTCTCCATAGAAATTACACGTTTGTTATGCAATAATATTGATATGACAGCGATGATGCAAGTGCAGGGATGTTGTTGAATCTTCTAAAAAGAGAACTATAAAAAAAAGAGGCAGGACAAGCAGACATAGTTTAGTGGAATGGGGTGGTCCAAAAACGGATTAACCCCTTCACCCAGGCAATTTTTATGTTTTTCCCTCCCCTTCTCCTAAGAACCATAACATTTTTATTTTTCCATCAATATTGAGACATATGAGGGCTTAATTTTGCGGGACAACTTGTACTTTTGAATGACATATTTTAATGTGTAGTGTACTGGAAAGCGGGGAAAAAATTCCAAGTGCGGTAAAATTGCAAAAAAAAAAGTGCAAATGCAAAATGAGTTTGCAGATACCAAACATGTATACATTTACTGTTATCTAAGTGGTGAAAAAAAATTCAGAAAATTTTAAAGAAAAAGAATTGCAATTATGGCGACATTTTCTGCAACTCAAATTATGGCATATAGGGCTGTGTGACGGCTTATTTTTTGCGGCTAGAGCTGATGTTTCTAATTATACCATTTTTGGGTCGATGCGCTGTTTTGATCGCTTTGTATTGCATTTTATTACAATGTTGCGCCACCGAAAAAAACTTACCGTAAGTTCGGCAATTGGACTTTTTTTTTTCTGTTATGCAGTTTACAGATCTGATTAATTGATGTTATATTATGATAGATCGGGCATTTATGAACGTGGCAATACCAAATATGTCAATTTTTAAAATATTGTTATTTTTAATGAGCGGCACTCATCTCCCGACTGCATGGAGCGAAAGTGCCCCGGCCGCCATATTGGAACACCCAAGTTACGGGTATTCCAATATGGCGGCCGGGTTTCAAATCCCCCGCCAAAGCTGGGGACAAGTGCCGAGAGCGCTGATTGGTCGCCGCCACCGGCTGCCATCAGCTGAGATGTACAGGGAATGATGCGAGTTCAGCATGTGAGCTCACATCAGAAGGAGGGACACAGCCAAGGGCATACTATTACACCATTGGTCGTGAAGAGTTTTAAAGTCTGGAAATGGCACAGCAAGAAGCACAAATCTGTTTTTCTACTGTATATTTCAGGTTTTGGTTTTAAGACAACTCATTGTGTGGCCTCTGACTGAACTTCTGCATTTCAGTTCTACATTCTTCTTTAAAACTGGCATATGAAACATCATTCTTCATAAATATGCCCCCTGTTTCTGCTTCTTACCTGCAGAATATCGGTGTTTGTAGATGATGCAATTTGTTAATGAAGGGAGAAGGAATTTTTACAGGGAGACAGATTTTACTACTACCGTATTGCCTTGTACTAAAAATACAGGCAATTCTTCAGGACAAACCAGAAACGCAAGCTTAGGAATTTTCACTTTGAAATCTCCACAACTATTTTGATGGGACTTGTCGATAAATCATGCAATAGATATACATGGACACTTTGCCCTAATGTCTACTAGATTGTAAAGGTCTGACATAATTATATATTCTACAGTTACTGTGGGGTAGTTAGTGAGATACAAAGGGAAGAGCTACTGGATAAATACACACCAAATACTGTATGCACGTAGACTTTTTGGTCACAATCAAACACACAAACTGAGAGCACAAGCTTGAAACTGCTGCAGATGCATAAAGTCTTCATCCAATACAGAGAGAACTTCTATACTCTATATACCCCAAGACAGGCAACAGTAGCATCAAGCATTAAAATAAGTGATGGCTATCCTACTCCACTCTGACAGCATGCATGAACACGATTGTTTCCTGTTCCCATAGAAAAGGCGCTTCACCAGCCTCTTATATGGGACCTTTCTGTTTGTTTTTTGTTGTGAAAACCCAACAAGAAGACGGCCCTAAAGGATACAAATACCTTTCTTATGTCAATAAGAAAATGGACCGTTCTTTGTATCATTTGTCATCTGTTTTGCCTTGATTTTACATCATTTTTTTCTCATCCCAATTTTAAAAACTAAAAAAGATAGTGTGATATTAGTCACTACTTATGGGTAATTCAGAAGGCAGAGTATTCAGATAAACTGAGGTCAGGTAGCAGGAGGACTCATATCAGATTTCAGGAGTTTACAGAGGCTTAGGCCAGGGTCACACATGCCTCTGCGCTTTTTTAAGCCCTTAGAAAACTGGATCCGGTTTTCAAAGGGTGCCAATAGTGTCCCCTGAGGTCCTGGACGATGTTGGGAAAATTTGGGACTTAGTCATTTTTTCAACAAAAAACGCATATGCGTTAACGCATGGTGCCTATATGTGCCATGCTTTAACAGATGTGTCTCCCATAGGGCCCCATGTTAAAAAAACACACACGTTTTTTAAAAGCACCCCAAAAGCGCTGCTAGCAGCGTTTTTGGGATGCTGCATAAAAACGCATGCGTTAACGCATATGCGTTTTTGAACTTTGAAAAAAAAAAGTCCAAAATGTTCCCAAAAAAGGCAAAAATGGATTTTATGTGTCCCTGGCCTTAGTCAGGTAACGGTTCAGGATCTGGTTTCCAGGAACGCACAGATAATCAAGGAAATCAATTGGGACATGGTCAGGTAACGATGCAGAGTCAGGTTTCCAGGAAAGCAAGTAGTGAATAAAGAGAGTCTACAGAGACGTGGTCAAGTAACGCTCCAAGGTTGAAATACCAGGGGATCATGTCAAGTGCAGGAAGAAAGTAGAGGAGTAATCAATCAACAGCCCGGTGTCAGTAAGCAACGATCAGAGCTACATATTATCCGTATGGTAAATTTCAACACCAGTGGCTAATTCAGCCAGGTACTGGCTACTGCAGCTCAACACATATTGCAATATAGAACAAGAAAAAATTGTGGAGCTATGTTGCTTGCTTTACATTGTAATTTACTGTAACCAATGACATGTACATGCCACCGGACTGTTCCGTTTATTCATCAATTGTCAATGCATTATTTCCATGTGTAAATCCAGGTTTCTCCTGTATTTAGTCTGCAAACTACGTGTCATCACTTTTTAAATCCTGCACTAATCTGTGTTTAATCTGTCTGTTTTGAAATACATCTGTTACATTGATTTGCAAGCAACATAGCTCCACAATTTTTACTTGTTCTATAATGATCACAACTAGACAGACACAGGTATGCAGGCCAATAAGACCACTCACATAAAATGTACGACTGACAGAGTTCTAGGAGAGGTTGCTCAGTGAAGTAGCTGGACAATCACTGGAAAAATGTAACACCTGAGCATCCCAGCACCTCCCAAAACTAGAAAGGAGAACTGCACTGAATATTAGAATACCCACAGCCCAGCACACTCAAGTAACAGTCACAGCATAATCTTTACAGTGTCGTAGATGCACTGAACGGAGGGAGGGATCATTGCGACAGGTAGCCAGTCTAGACATTTATTCTTAAAATTGCTATTGATGAAGGCACCCTTCAAATATGAAAGATCTGGAGCAGTTTGCAAAAGAAGAGTGGTCCAAAATTCCAGTTGAGAGGTGTAAGAAGTTTGTTAATGGTTATAGGAAACAATTGACTGAAGATATTTATTCCAAAAGTGTGCAACCAAATATTGTGTTGAGAGTGTCTACAATTTTGTCAAGTCCATTTTGTTTACTTTTTATATTGTTAATGTTTAAGACTAAATCATTTACTGATAAGTCACTTAAAATGGACAAAACAAATTAAATACATCACCGAAGATAAAAAGCAGCCATATTCACAATATCATGTTCAGACACATGTGCACAACATGCTGAATTAATTCTATAGATTATTACAGTTGTTTGGGTGCCTGATATATATAGCTTTTCATGTAATTTATTAGAAATAAAAGGTGTAATACAAAATAAAATTGATTTGTATTTTTAAAAGGTCTTGTTTTTAAAACTTTTTAAATTATATTATAATATTTATTTATAGTGAATGACCACATCAACCCTTCCATAATTTATGGATGTTATCATTATGAATGTAGATTGAAGCATAAAATCAAGTGAGAATATTCTTCATGGATCTATTTCTATATGAATCCACATAATTTTAAAACAATCTGAGCATATTTGATTGTGAAATAATCTTAGTGGTAAAAAAGAGACAATATTTCCAAAACTACCACAAAGGTGGATGCAGTCAAGTGTAAAAGAAAATAGTTATTAAACAGCATTATACTTGCTGAGTTCCACCACCCTGTTGTGTCGACATCCGATGCTGCTCATTAACTGCCTAGATATTAGCTGCAGAGGGGCCCAACAGACAATCACAGTCGCTGTCACAGAGAATGCTCACAGAGATATGCAGCAGAGCTGAAGATGTTCCCTGTGGATTACGTCGGAGGGAAGGGTTTTTCTGTTAAAGATGTAAAACAGGGTTGTCCTGTGTTTTATTTCTAAATGTTTTTTTCAGTGTTGTGATTTTTTACTGCTCACTAGAAATTCATAGGGGGTTGGTCTAATATTGGCCTAACACTGCAAATTTCAGCTTAGTGCCAGCTGCCAATAGAAAGCCGGCATTAACTCCTTTATTATCCAGTCTGCCACTGCCACCAGAGCCACTGGAAAAAAGCACCAGAAAATGGCACTTCTATGTGAATTTAATAGCAGAGTCCTCTCTCCACAAAGTACTGGGTACCTTAGAGAGTATACAGATGCTGTAGAAACTGCTGTTTGATAGCAGAGTCCTCTCTCCACAAAGTACTGTGCACCTTAGAGAGTATACGAGTGCTGTAAAAATAGCCGTTTAATAGCAGAGTCCTCTCTCCATGAAATTTCTGGGGCAGATGCGGGTCGCAATGCTGAGCAGGGGGTCTCAGAAAGGTTGGTCCACCCTGTGCTGAGAATTCAAGCCCCCAGCTGCCTAGTTGTACCTGTCCTGAAATCAAAAATACAACGACGTCCCATGTCATTTTTTAAATTATTTCATTAAATTTATTAAATAATTTAAAAAAAGGGCTTCCCTATATTTTTGGCTTCCAGGCAGGTAAAATAGGCAGCTGGGGGTAGGGGGCAGCCCATGCCCGCCTGCTGTACCTAGCTGGCATACAATAATATGGCAAAGCCACAAGTAATTTTTTAAAATAATTTCAAGGAATCATTTTATAAAAGGGGCTCAACTGTGTTGCCGTTTTGGTGCTTTTTTGGGCCAGGAGTTTCAGATGAACACATTGAAAACAATGCACCAAAAAAATCATGAAATCTGCAGCAGAAACCATGTTGCGGCTTTGTTGCTTTATTTGGCCAGAAGATGCAGATGAACACATTGAACAAAATGACTGCAGTTTTGTGCCAAAAGTGAACCAAAAGAGCATGAAATCCATGGCAAAAAATGCATCATGGTTTTGGAGCACCAATTCTCTGTGACAGCATTTGTGATTGGCTGTTGAGTCCCTCTGCAGTGAATATCCATGAAGTTATTGAGCGGCCCTAGAATACAAGTGGGTGGACGCCGGAAAGTATAATGCTGTTTAATAACTATCTTCTTTCTTTTACAGCCTCGTAGCCCTCATCCCATAACTTTACATTCTGAGTTCGGGGTTCGGACTCAAGTTCGAGCCACTTTTGGACCCGAACTACAAATACAGTACAAGAGCACTGATTGCAAAACTTGTGACCCCTCTGGAAGGGGCATAGCATCTGATGACTAATTTGAATGCCATTGCTGTGTAAAGGTTCATTCAGACATCCATTTTTTTCATGTATGAAAAAAACAAACAAAAGCAAATCTAGTTTCATCAATGCCAAAATCTGATGAAACTCAGACCAAACTCCAATAACTCTACTTAAAGAGGACCTGTCACCAAACCAGGCATGGTGATCTAATTACAGCACTGGATACAGCATGTCTGCAGCATGCAGACAAGGGGTCCCCCAGCCCTTGAGCAGCCCTGTACCCTGAGATAATACACTTAGAAAACTTACATACTACAGCCATTAAGGAGGTGGCTAGGGGCAGGAGCCGAAGGGCAGATTCACCCCCCTGCATGTTTAATTTGCCCACCACTGCCAATCATTCTCTCCCTGTCTGCAGCATTTAAATTGAGTTCTTTTTTCTCTCCCATGTAACCCCGCCCCCCGAGGGGCGAGGCTACACGGGAGAGAAAAACAAACTCTGTTTAAATGCTGCAGACAGGGAGAGAATGATTGGCAGCGGTGGGCAGATTACACAGGCAGGGGGTGTGAATCTGCCCTTGGCTGCAGCCCTAGCCACTCCTTAGTGGCTGTAGCATGTAAGTTTTCTAACTGTATTATCTCGGGGTACAGGGCTGCTCAAGGGCTGGGGGACCCCTTGTCTGAATGCTGCAGACATGCTGTATCCAGTGCTGTAATTAGATCACCATGCCTGGTTTGGTGACAGATCCTCTTTAAACTCTGTTAAACCCTGATCAAACCCTGATCAGGGTTTCAACAGAATCCCACCCTTGAATATACCCAATGTAAAGCTTTATATTTGCTATTGATTCCCATACATTATGGTGTAAACTGAATGTACATTATAAATGGTACGTGAAAAAATAAATTGCAGAATTTCTTTTGTTTTCAGTGGAGAAGAGAGAGGTAAGAGGCTGCCAATTGTTGCTCTTCTTTCTTACCTAAAGTTAGAGATCATAGTATCAGTTATGGAAGAAAATTATCATTTGTTTATAAAGGGTCATGAATTTCGCTTCCTATGACATTATTTTTTTAATATTTTTTTTTAAGTTGGAGAAATTGAACAGATTTTTTATGACTGTAGTTATCTAATTGAATGGAGCCAGGGCCGGCCTTTGGCATGTGCGAGTCGTGCGGCCGCACAGGGCGCCACGCTCCAGGGGGCGCCTCAGGGAGACAGCTGTCATTGTTATTTGCTGCCCTGCTCCCGCTCCCAGGGGCTTTGCTAGATCTGTGCGGCTGCTAATAGACAGAGGACGGCATCCGCAGGGGCGCCCGGTGGTAGCGCGGGTTCCCTGCTGATGCCACTCTCTCTACTATAGTCCTGGCCGCTGCCGCCGCGTTATCCCCCTCCACCCTGCAGTGTGAGCCCACCTGTGGAGCTGCACAGGCCTGTGCTTACAGGACCTGTGATGATGTCAATGGAGGGGAGGAGTCAGGGATCACATGATCAGCATCTCCGAGTATGCAGGGCAGCTTCCACCAAGCAGGAAGTGAAGAGGTGAAGAAATGGATGAGGTGAGTTTGTGTGGGATCAAGAGGGATGTATAGTGTGAATGTAGCAGAGCTGCGTGTGTATGAGGTGTAAGGAGTGGAGCCGAGTGTGTACAAGGTGTATGGAGCTGAGTGTGTATGAGGTGTTCGGAGCAGAGCCGAGTGTGTATGAGGTGTATGAAGCGGAGTCGCGTGTGTATGAGGTGTACGGAGCGGAGCCGAGTGTGTATGAGGTGTACGGAGCGGAGCCGAGTGTGTATGAGGCGTACGGAGCAGAGCTGTGTGCGTATGAGGTGTACGGAGCTGAGCCGAGTGTGTATGAGGTGTACGGAGCGGAGCCGAGTGTGTATGAGGTGTACGGAGCGGAGACGTGTGTGTATGAGGTGTACGGAGCGGAGCCGAGTGTGTATGAGGTGTATGGAGCGGAGACGTGTGTGTACGTGGTGTACGGAGCGGAGCCGCGTGTGTACGGAGCAGAGCCGCGTGTGTACGTGGTGTACGGAGCGGAGACGTGTGTACAAGGTGTACAGAGCGGAGCCCAGTGTGTACGAGGTGTACAGAGCTGAGCCCAGTGTGTACTAGGTGTACGGAGCTGAGCCGAGTGTGTACTAGGTGTACGGAGCTGAGCCGAGTGTGTACGAGGTGTACGGAGCTGAGCCGAGTGTGTACGAGGTGTACGGAGCTGAGCCGAGTGTGTACGAGGTGTACGGAGCTGAGCCGAGTGTGTACGAGGTGTACGGAGCTGAGCCGAGTGTGTACTAGGTGTACGGAGCTGAGCCGAGTGTGTACGAGGTGTACGGAGCTGAGCCGAGTGTGTACGAGGTGTACGGAGCTGAGCCGAGTGTGTACGAGGTGTACGGAGCTGAGCCGAGTGTGTACGAGGTGTACGGAGCTGAGCCGAGTGTGTACGAGGTGTACGGAGCTGAGCCGAGTGTGTACGAGGTGTACGGATCTGAGCCGAGTGTGTACGAGGTATACGGAGCTGAGCCGAGTGTGTACGAGGTGTACGGAGCTGAGCCGAGTGTGTACGAGGTGTACGGAGCTGAGCCGAGTGTGTACGAGGTGTACGGAGCTGAGCCGAGTGTGTACGAGGTGTACGGAGCTGAGCCAAGTGTGTACGAGGTGTACGGAGCTGAGCCGAGTGTGTACGTGGTGTACGGAGCGGAGCCGCGTGTGTATGAGGTGTACGGAGCGGAGACGTGTGTACGAGGTGTAGAGAGCGGAGCCCAGTGTGTACTAGGTGTATGGAGCAGAGCCGAGTGTGTACGAGGTGTACGAGCAATGCCGCATGTGCACGAGGTGTACGGAGCAATGCCGCATGTGCACGAGGTGTACGGAGCAATGCCGCGTGTGTACGAGGTGTATGGAGCAGTGCCGTGTGTGTAGGAGGTGTACGGAGTGGAGCCGAGTGTGTACGAGGTGTATGGAGCAGTGCCGTGTGTGTAGGAGGTGTACGGAGTGGAGCCGCATGTGTACGAGGTGTATGGAGCGGAGCTGTATCTGTACGAGGTGTACAGAGCGGAGTCGCGTGTGTACAGAGTGGAGCCGAGTGTGTACTAGGTGTACGGAGCTGAGCCGAGTGTGTACGAGGTGTACGGAGCTGAGCCGAGTGTGTACGAGGTGTACGGAGCTGAGCCGAGTGTGTACGAGGTGTACGGAGCTGAGCCGAGTGTGTACGAGGTGTACGGAGCTGAGCCGAGTGTGTACGAGGTGTACGGAGCTGAGCCGAGTGTGTACGAGGTGTACGGAGCTGAGCCGAGTGTGTACGAGGTGTACGGAGCTGAGCCGAGTGTGTACGAGGTGTACGGAGCTGAGCCGAGTGTGTATGTGGTGTACGGAGCGGAGCCGCGTGTGTATGAGGTGTACGGAGCGGAGACGTGTGTACGAGGTGTAGAGAGCGGAGCCCAGTGTGTACTAGGTGTATGGAGCAGAGCCGAGTGTGTACGAGGTGTACGAGCAATGCCGCATGTGCACGAGGTGTACGGAGCAATGCCGCATGTGTACGAGGTGTATGGAGCAGTGCCGTGTGTGTAGGAGGTGTACGGAGTGGAGCCGAGTGTGTACGAGGTGTATGGAGCAGTGCCGTGTGTGTAGGAGGTGTACGGAGTGGAGCCGCATGTGTACGAGGTGTATGGAGCGGAGCTGTATCTGTACGAGGTGTACAGAGCGGAGTCGCGTGTGTACAGAGTGGAGCTGAGTGTGTATGAGGTGTACTGAGCAGAGTAACGTGTGTACGGAGCTGAGCCACGTGTATGTTATGTGCAGAGCCGTGTGTTTCCAGAGCAGAGCCGAGTGTGTACGAGGTGTACGGAGCGGAGCCGAGTGTGTACGAGGTGTACGGAGCAGAGCCGAGTGTGTACGAGGTGTACGGAACAGAGCCGAGTGTGTACGAGGTGTACGGAGCAGAGCCGAGTGTGTACGAGGTGTACGGAGCAGAGCCGAGTGTGTACGAGGTGTACGGAGCAGAGCCGAGTATGTACGAGGTGTACGGAGCGGAGCCGAGTGTGCACGAGGAGTACGGAGCGGAGCCAAGTGTGCACGAGGTGTACAGAGCGGAGCCGCGTGTGTACGGAGCGGAGCTGAGTGTGTATGAGGTGTACTGAGCAGAGTAACGTGTGTACGGAGCTGAGCCACGTGTACGAGGTGTGCGGAGCCGTGTGTTTCCAGAGTGGAGCCGAGTTTGTACGAGGTGTACCAAGCAGAGCCGTGTGTGTACGAGGTGTATGGAGCGGAGCCACGTGTGTACGAGGTGTACGGAGAGGAGCCGAGTGTGTACGAGGTGTACGGAGCGAAGCCGAATGTGTACGAGGTGTACGGAGCGGAGCCGAGTGTGTACGAGGTGTACGGAGCGGAGCCGAGTGTGTACGAGGTGTATGGAGCGGAGCCGAATGTGTACGAGGTGTATGGAGCGGAGCCGAATGTGTACGAGGTGTATGGAGTGGAGCCGAGTGTGTACGAGGTGTATGGAGTGGAGCCGAGTGTGTACGAGGTGTATGGAGTGGAGCCAAGTGTGTACGAGGTGTACCAAGCAGAGCCGTGTGTGTACGAGGTGTACGGAGCGGAGCATTATACTATATGGAGGAATGTGGGGGTGTATTGTACTATATGTCATGCTTTAAGTGTGCAATATACTATACGGAGGACTGTGGCGTGCATTATACTAAATGGAGGACTTTGGGTGTGCATTCTAGATAGAGAACTGTGTGGGTGCATTATTCTATATGGAGAAATGTGGGGGTGCATTATTCTATATGGAGGTCTGTGGGTGTGCAATCTTGTATATAAAAGCCGGAAGGATTTGTGACCTCACATCCGTCACTTTGTCCCAACGTCCGGCAGAGCTACACCCGCTCAGGGTGAGCCAAGATGGCGGCCGTAAGCGGGAGCCGGGACTCATAGAGCCCGCTACGCTTATGGCAGCCCCTAACACATACACACACCACACACACAACACACGCACACACAGTCGCCTATACTTACCACCTCTCCTCCGTCTTCTCCACCGCCGACATGTCGCCGCCCCTGGAGAACTGGATCCAATACGGCGTCCGGGAAGTCTCGCGAGACTTCCCTGCCCGTGCTGCTTCGTCCTCCCCCACCTCGCTGCTTCATCCTACACCCTCCTCCCTCCCGCCACTCTGTGCTTCGTCTTCCCCATGCCGCTTCGTCCTCCCCCTGCCTGTGCCACTCCATCCTCCCCCCACCCCACCGCTTCCTCCTCCTTCCTTTGCCTTCCTCACCTCCGCCACTCTATCCTCCGTCCTCCCCCTGCCTATGCTGCTCCGTTCTCTCCCACCCCGCCGCTTCATCCTGTCCTCCACCTCCCCCGCCGCTCTGTGCTTCATCCTCCCCCTGCCGCTCCATCCTCCCCCTGCCTGTGCCGCTCCATCCTCCCCCACCGCAACGCTTCCTCCTCCTTCCTTTGTCCTCCTCCCCTCTGCCACTCCATCCTCTGTCCTCCCCCTGCCTGTGCTGCTCCATCCTCCCCACCCCGCCGCTTAATCCTCCGTCCTCCTCCCCCTGCCGCTCTGTGCTCCATCCTCCCCCTGCCGTTCCTTCCTCCCCCTGCCTGTGCTGCTACATCCTCCCACACCCCGCCGCTACCTCCTCTGTCCTCCATCCTCCTCCCCCCTGCTGTTCTGTCCTCCCTCTTCCCCCCTGCCACGCCGTTCTTCACCGGCCGCTCCTTCTTCAAAGTTCCTCCCAATTCAGCCCTCACCGCCTTCCCCATGCAATCTCTATTTCTATATTCTAAAATACCCGATGCGTTAGAATCGGGCCACCGAGAGTTCCCGGACGCCATATTGGATCCAGTCCTGGGTGCGGCGACATGTCGGCAGAACAGAGGACTCAGGAAGACGCAGGTGGCAGGGAAGAAGCAGGGACGGTGGTAAATATATCGGAGTGTGTGTCTGTGTGTGTGTGTGTCCGTCCCCCCCACCGCTGACCACCCTGCCCACGGCGCTGCGCTGACCACCCTGCCCACGGCACTGCGCTGCCCACTCTGCCCACGGCGCTGTGCTGACCACTCTGCCCACGGCGCTGTGCTGACCACTCTGCCCACGGCGCTGCGCTGACCACTCTGCCCACGCACTCACTGCTAACCACTGAGCCACCGCACTCACTGCTAACCACTGAGCCACCACCCAGTGCTAACCACTGAGCCACCACCCAGTGCTAACCACTGAGCCACCGCGCAGTGCTAACCACTGAGCCACCGCGCAGTGCTAACCACTGAGCCACCGCGCAGTGCTAACCACTGAGCAACCGTATACTCTGCTACCCACTGAGCCACCTGTATATACACAATTCATTTCACCGCACTCCCCTAACTATTAGTAAATAAACTATATATGGATTCTAGACTAGCCGATTCTTTAGAATCGGGCCGCCATCTAGTATACTATATGTAGGACTGTGGTGGTGCATTATTCTATATTGAGGACTATGGGGGTGCATTATATTATATGGAGGTCTATTGGGGTGTATAATATATGGAGGAATTTGGGGGTGCAATATACTATGTGGAATACTATGGGGGGGGGGTTCTGTCAGGGATCAAATCTTGCTGGAGACTAGTCAGAAAGTATGTTCCCTGAAGGCTTCTCCCTGCTGACTGCCTTGAGTGACCGGTCTCTCCGTATACACGCAAATGGGGTGAATTCACCAGGGACTAGCCTTTCTTGCTACTCTCCTATCTGTCTCGGTCCCCAGAAGCTTTTGAAGTATGTTCTTATTTGAAATGCTGCATTATTTAAGAGTCAACACCTCTATATACAGCAGATAAAACAGGATCCACCATTCACAATAGATGATGTCACAGCTCACCTCCTCCTCCTGTACAATGACTGATAACACCTCTATATACAGTAGATAACACAGGATCCACCATTCACAATAGATGATATCACAGCTCACCTCCTCCTCCTGTACAATGACTGATAACACCTCTATATACAGTAGATAACACAGGATCCACCATTCACAATAGGTGATATCACAGCTCACCTCCTCCTGTACAATGACTGATAACACCTCTATATACAGTAGATAACACAGGATCCACCATTCACAATAGATGATATCACAGCTCACCTCCTCCTGCACAATAACTGATAACACCTCTATATAAGTAGATAACACAGGATCCACCATTCACAATAGGTGATGTCACAGCTCACCTCCTCCTTCTGTACAATAACTGATAACACCTCTATATACAGTAGATAACACAGGATCCACCATTCACAATAGGTGATATCACAGCTCACCTCCTCCTGTACAATGACTGATAACACCTCTATATACAGTACATAACACAGGATCCACCATTCACAATAGGTGATATCACAGCTCACCTCCTCCTGCACAATAACTGATAACACCTCTATATAAGTAGATAACACAGGATCCACCATTCACAATAGGTGATGTCACAGCTCACCTCCTCCTCCTGTACAATAACTGATAACACCTCTATATACAGTAGATAACACAGGATCCACCATTCACAATAGGTGATATCACAGCTCACCTCCTCCTGTACAATGACTGATAACACCTCTGTATACAGTAGATAACACAGGATCCACCATTCACAATAGGTGATATCGCTGCTGACCTCCTCCTGTACAATGACTGATAACACCTCTATATACAGTAGATAACACAGGATCCACCATTCACAATAGGTGATATCACAGCTCACCTCCTCCTGTACAATGACTGATAACACCTCTATATACAGTAGATAACACAGGATCCACCATTCACAATAGGTGATATCACAGCTCACCTCCTCCTGTACAATGACTGATAACACCTCTGTATACAGTAGATAACACAGGATCCACCATTCACAATAGGTGATATCACAGCTCACCTCCTCCTGTACAATGACTGATAACACCTCTATATACAGTAGATAACACAGGATCCACCATTCACAATAGGTGTTATCACAGCTCACCTCCTCCTGTACAATGACTGATAACACCTCTATATACAGTAGATAACACAGGATCCACCATTCACAATAGGTGATATCACAGCTCACCTCCTCCTGTACAATGACTGATAACACCTCTGTATACAGTACATAACACAGGATCCACCATTCACAATAGGTGATATCACAGCTCACCTCCTCCTGTACAATGACTGATAACACCTCTATATACAGTAGATAACACAGGATCCACCATTCACAATAGGTGATATCACAGCTCACCTCCTCCTCCTGTAAGATGACAGGTAACACCTCCATATATGGGAGGGTTGGTAATGACAGGTGGGAGAGGATATAGGTCTTGGGTCCCTGATTTTTTCTGACCCTAGCATAGCAACGCCCCTCCCTGCTCTCCTTGAAGACCATGAATAGATCATGTACAAACATGTATGCTCATGTGTTCTGAGTAAGTAATGGCGTGGGGGCGCCATAAGGCAAATTCGCACAGGGCACCATTCAACATAAGGCCGGCCCTGAATGGAGCGAACGGTTTCATATCCAAATTTTGGGTTATAGACAGATCACTTGAAATCTGAACAACTTATTAAGCTTTTTCAACTTGTTAACAAAAAATATTTGCTGGGGAGTGGCTTAGCAATGGAGCCGTGCGGACGCATGCCTTGAAGCTCCGCAGACGGGTCATTCCATGTCCAAAGATGAATATTTTTTTTCCCTGACGTCCTCAGATTTTTTAAATTTTTTTTCTATATGAAGAACAACTTTAGTTAATTACAAAAAAAAAGTTTTGAATTTTTTTCTTTATCAGTTAATTTTTTACAGATTTTTAAAGTTTTAAAAAAGTGCGAATTTTGGCCTGGTATGGCTTTACATTTTCTATCATATCTCGGGCTAGAAATAAGATAGAGAAACAAAATAAACACCAATCTACTCAGAACTGTCCAGGCTTTCACCAGATATGTCACAAGAGGATCTTTGTTAATATTTTACCCATGTGATCGCAAGCGCAAAACTTTAAAACGCATTTCCGAAAAATCGGCGCGCTTTAAATATTTCAAAAACTGCCCATGTGTCTGCTATGCTCTTAGCCACATCTGTACCAAATTTCAAGTTGGGATCGCGATGGGATCATATTTTAAAATATTTTAATATTAATAGCATCAATGGGTCATTCTATATCAAGCGATCTAAATATGAATATTTTTTTTTACCTGACGTCTCTAGATTTTTTTTATTCTTTTTCTTTATGAAGTACAACTTTAGTTAATTACAAATTGAAAGTTTAGAATTTTTTTCTTCATCAGTTAATTTTTTACAGATTTTTAAAGTTTAAAAAAAAGGTGAATTTTGGCCTGGTATGACTTTACATTTTTTTTATCTCAGGCTAGAAATAAGATAATGAAGTGGGAGAGGCATCATTTTACTCAGAACGGTAACAACTTTCATTTGAGATGTTACAAGACTATGTTTCTTTATATCAAATTCAAACTATTGACGGGCAATTGTGAAAAAATGACTGATTGTGTTCTTGGTTATATTTGTGCAGAGATTCAACTTGGGACCTGTCAAATTTATATATTTTTTATTTTATGGTTGTATGAGTTATCACAACTTATTGAATAAAACATTTATATGCAACAAAAAAGAAACACAAAAAACAAATCCCATAAGTGCCAGGATAAATACATCTTAATCATCAGAACACAACACTCAGCATTTTTAACTTGAATGTATTGAACAAACCAAAAGAAGAAAGGTGATCATATCCTCAAGTTTGATTAAACAAGATTAAAAGAACCAAAAATGTTAACCCCTATTTATACATATAAATTTGTTTTCTATTCTATCACTAAACATGTGATTTATGAAGTGTTTAATAAGAATAGTACAGTAGTTAAATCATCGTTCTATAAATTATGAACTAATCAAACAATTAATAGTATGTTTTTAAAGTGGCATTTTATCAATTTGTCCCTTCTAGTGGGTGAAATGTAATCTTGTCCATAAACGCTTACTACCGTGTTTCCCCGAAAGTAAGGCCCTGTCTTACATTCTTTTGGGGGCCAAAAGTGGCCCCCGGCCTTACTTTCGGGGGATGCCTTACATTGGGTGCCCCAGCAGTGTGGCCTACAGGCCCCCTCCTGCTGGGACACTGCGGGAGCGGGTCGCACGTCACGTGCGCCCGCTCATTACATATGCACTGCATCCCCCTGTCAATCAGCGACAGGGGGAGCAGTGCATTATACAGTATATATGGGCCCCCTATTGCTGGCACACTCCCCCCTGTTATGAGGCCCCCACCGCTGCTGCTGCTGAAGAGATCTTACCCTCCAGGGTCTTCTTGCAGCGCGTCCATCCGTCCTCTGTACTCGCTCGGCGGTCTCCCGGATCATGTGACCGGCCCGTCGCAGTCGCGATGACGTCATGCGCTGCGACGGGTCACATGATCCGGGAGACCGCCGAGCGAGTACAGAGGACGGATGGACGCGCTGCAAGAAGACCCTGGAGGGTAAGATCTCTTCAGCAGCAGCAGCGGTGGGGGCCTCATAACAGGGGGGAGTGTGCCAGCAATAGGGGGCCCATATATACTGTATAATGCACTGCTCCCCCTGTCGCTGATTGACAGGGGGATGCAGTGCATATGTAATGAGCGGGCGCACGTGACGTGCGACCCGCTCCCGCTCCCCCCCCCCTCCGCTAGCGGCCTTATATTGGCCCCCCCGATTGTAAGGCCTTATAATCGGGGGAGGCCTTACATTGGCAGGCCCCCCCTTTACCCCCAGGCGGCCTTACAATCGGGGGGGCCTTACTATCGGGGAAACACGGTAGCAATCGCCATTTCCTTGTGTCTCAAAGAGTATGTCCGGCCTGTCACGGTGTTAGTCTCCGCCTGAGTTATTATCTGATTTTTGTGCACTTTTAAAATGTCTGGCTTTCTTGGATACACAAAGGATGGCGCTGGACCAGAAGGATGCAATAAAGTCAATTCTACTTCTTCATTTTCACAATCTTTGGAGAGTACAGTAGCCAGCCACCAGCGCCAATTATATTCATATTTTTTCAAAAGGATTGCAACAGTGTCTATGATAAAATGCTGTTTCTTGAGAAGTAGCAGCCATTGCTGTGTGGGAAAAATACAGTTAATATTAAGTAAGGAAGATAGGTAATAAAAATAAAGATTTACAGTACACTTGAGATAGAACTGTATTACTATAAAGTGAGTTTTAGGGCTAACGCGCACAGTTTTTTCTGTCTGCAGATACACGCTGCAGTTTTAGCAGCTTGTTTTTCTACCAAGTTGTTACCACATATGCGTTAGTTTTTTTTAATCGCTAGTGAAATAAATGGCAGCTTTTTTTATATAATTGATAAATGCTGCGTTTATTGCAGCAATTAAAAAGTAGTTCAAGCAGTGATTTACTCACTCTTGAGTGTTTCGAAAAACACTGCATGTGGTGAACCCCATAGAAATCAATGGGGCTGTTTTTCTGAATGATGATCCCTAAGAATAGCACTGTGTGTATTGGCCCTTAATAATAAAAGCATTAAACTATTAATATATTTACTCACCCATATGTTAATACACAGCCTTGATGGCTTTGTACAGACTATTGTTTGTTCAGGAGTGAAGATGTCCAGACATGTCAGGACATGAAAGGTCTGAACGAGCTGTCTTACTTCCTGAATGCAGTGGGTAGACACTTAACATGATTGACAGAGCTGCTGGCCTATCATCTGCTCTGCATTCACTGTCTATCCCTGTGCTTTCTCAGGTTGAGCCCTAACAAAGCTTTTTCCTATATGTCATCTCCTGCTTCTAAGCTGTAACATATCAAAATAATACAGTAATGTCTAAAAATAATGGATTTGATAAATATGGACCCCACGCTTTTAGACCACAGGTTGAACAGATCTGAATTCAAGATTTTTGAATTGACACTACAATAGTTAAATATTTTAAAATATGATCCCATCACGATCTCAACTTGAAATTTGGTATAGATGTGGCTAAGAGCATAAAAGACACATGGGCAGTTTTGGAAAATTTTTATTAAAACGTTTTTTCGGAAATGCGTTTCAAAATGTTGCGTTTGCGTTCGCATAGGTAAAAAATTAAAATTAACAAATATACTCTTGTGACATATCTGGTGAAAGCCTGGACAGTTCTGAGTAGAATGGTGTTTTTTTGTTTCTCTATCTTATTTCTAGCCCGAGATAAAAAATGTAAAGTCATACCAGGCCAAAATTCACACTTTTTTTAAACTTTAAAAATCTGTAAAAAATTAACTGATGAAGAAAAAAATTCTAAACTTTTAATTTGTAATTAACTAAAGTAGTACTTCATAAAGGAAAAAAAATTTAAAAAATCTAAAGACGTCAGGTAAAAAAAAATATTCATATTTAGATCACTTGATATGGAATGACCCATTGACGCTATTAATAGTAAAATATTTTAAAATATGATCCCATCGCGATCCCAACTTGAAATTTGGTACAGATGTGGCTAAGAGCAAAGCAGACACATGGGCAGTTTTTGAAATATTTAAAGCGCGCCGATTTTTCGGAAATGCGTTTAAAAGTTTTGCGCTTGCGATCACATGGGTAAAATATTAACAAAGATCCTCTTGTGACATATCTGGTGAAAGCCTGTATAGTTCTGAGTAGATTGGTGTTTATTTTGTCTCTCTATCTTATTCCTAGCCTTAGTTATGAGGAGAAACGTAAAGGCAGGCAACAGCGAAATTCGCACTTTTTCCGAACTTTGAAAATCATTTAAAAAAAAAAAATTTTTTAAAAAATTTTTCTCTTCACATTTTGCATTGTCTGACATGCTATTATCAAATAACAAAATCTCAAAAGAATTAAAAATATAGAAGTAATAATCATTGGTTCACTTGACATGGAATGACCCAGACACAGGGGGCTTTCCTGCCCTGAACCCGGTTCCAGCGTGCACAGACTGGGCTAGATCGAGCATCGCTGATCTCCTGACCACCGGAGACCCGTTTATGGTGACTGTAGAGGTGGTAAGCGAGATCTAAATACCTCGTCATCCAAGGTAGCTGAGAGCAGGAGCCGCACTGTCATGGCCACGGCTCTCTGAGAAGAAGGCCCGCCTCCCTCCTTCCCTCCCTGACTTGTGGCCGCTGGAGTGGTCCCACTGCTGAGGCTACGCACCGACCACCGACGAGCAACAGGAGACATCGGCACAGTTGTGCATCATCTGCCGAGAGGCCCCTGCCAATAAGGAGGATTCTTAGAGAAATCAGCCATTCCGGTGTGCGGCATTCTCACCGCACACAGAGGCCTGGACAGGGGACACCCTGTGGCCGCTCCAGGGGCACGTGTGATCTCAAATAAGTGCAATTTCAGTCGGAATACATATCCTACCGATTATTGCTGCCTGCACATTCTCTTTGCACATAAGTCTCACTAGCCCATAGCCAGAGCTGAGCTACAGTGCCAGCCCTACAAGTCTCTGCGAGAATAAGAACTTTAAGTTATAACTAGATATTCCTGGTGTTCACATTTTGCAGGCCCGGTCTTGTTGGACTATGAAACCTAAGCCCAGGAATCAGTCCTCATCCCCTGTGAGACGTAGACCCACAGGTGGAAAGGAGCAGGGCATACAAAAGTTTATGACTGAGCCACAAGCACAGAGCTCTGCACACTTACAAGGGGCGGGAGCCATGTCGATCATGGGTTCAGAATCTACGCCTGACTCCGATACCCTGAGATTAGAAGGACGCTCTTCACAGCCCTGCGTGGCTTCCGGGACCCAGCCAGCAACTATGACACCTCATATACCTACTACAATGCTATAAGACATAAAAGATCTGCAGTCCCGTATGCGTGATATGCCAACCAAGACGGACATGGAGGGGTATATATCCCGTCTTGAATTGCTGTGCAGAGCAGAAATACAAAACCTTTGCTCTGAAGTGTCACAGGTTACAGAGCGTGTCACTACACTGGAGGCTACATCGACCACTCAGGCCGCAAAGCAACAGGTCCTCCAGGGAACGTTGGATCAACATTTGGAACAGCTGGCCCACCTGTTTTATCTGTTGGAAGATTCCGAAAACAGAGATCGCGGGCAGAACATCCGGGTCCGCGGTCTCCCTGAGGCGACTGGCCTAGCAGATCTGGCACTTACTCTTCAGGGCCTGTTAAATTCTGTTTTGGACAAACCTCCAGACACGGTTATAATCTTTGACAGAGCACACCGTGCGCTCCGCCCTAAACCAACAGATGTCAATAGCCCTCGTGATGTAATCTGTAGGTTGCACCAATATCGTTTGAAAGATGAGAGTATGAGACGAGCCCGCCTGAAGGGTCCTATTGACTTTGATTGGGCTGAAATCTAACTGATGGTGGACCTTTCCAGAGCCATGCTGGCTAAACACTGTGCTCTCAGACCTTGCTGGACGTGCTGAGGGACAGGAATATCCCGTACTCCTGGGGCTTCCCCATCCAGTTCCAAGTTAGAAATCAGCAATGGCTTTTTCTGCTACGAGACCTGAAGGACTTATCATCATTCACGAGTGGTCTGGGACTGCCGGACATAGACCTTCCTGATTGGCCACAGAATCCAGTCTCTCCACATGTAGGAGGGACCCGGTTGTGCCCATACCTGCCCCAGGGACCTCATCGTAGAGGATCTTCCAGAGACGGCCTGGTCGAGCAATGAAGAAATTCCATATGGTGGCTCTATTTGACTATTAATCGATGAAGAGACTTCTTCTGTATCTTACCTGATGTTATCTTTGATGGATGTAGGATGATACATTTTCCCCGGTGTCACTTTTCTCTGGAGGGAGAATACAGTTATGTATATGTATGGTTTTACCGGGACCCCAGTGTCTTGCTGATTTGGGTGGTTGTCATTGGGAAGGGGGGGGGGAAGTTAAGGGGCATATAGCCTGCATGAAGATTGCAGAAGGTAGCCGAGGACCAGCCTCTTAATATCATACTATACTATTAGAGGGCTCAGCGGATGGAGGGGACTGCCCTCCTGGTGGTCACATCGGTCCTATTGTTGAGTTTTTTCTTTTTTCTCCCATTAGGGCAACTTGTTAACCAAGTGTGTTGGATTTGCTTACTTGGCGATTTTTCCCATCAGTGTATCGCCAACCTAGGTTTGGCGATTTACCTTCTCTCTAGCAGGCTTAGTTTGTGTTTTTTCTTCTTTCTTCCTTTCTATCTTTTCTCTTCTCCTTGTATTGCCTTTTTCCTTTTCACTGACCTGTCTATCCCCCAGGTGAATATAGCCTTCCTCTTTGAAGTGGAGAGCCTCCCCTTCCCTATAGTGACAGATAACATGGCTCCATTGAAAATAGCCTAACTGAATGTGAGAGGTTTTAATGTACCACAAAAACGCGCACAAATACTCTACGGTATGCATAAAATATGGGTGCACATCCTGTTATTGCAGGAAACTCATTTGAAGACTGGCCACTTTCCTCCCATCTCCAACCGATACTTTACATCCTGGCATCACGCTCCTAATCCCGAGTCGAGGTCAAAGGGTGTTAGCATTGCAATACACAGATCAGCGGCACATACAATTCAAGG
>JARQOC010000003.1:770647552-770715563 GCA_033576535.1 Allobates femoralis
AGCAGGCGCATGTGGAAAACAGTGAAGAGTTAACGAAGCAATAATCGTACAACAGGGCCTGTAACTAAACAGGCTCACAGTACTACAAGGCCTGGAGCTAAACAGGCACAAGTTTAAACAGTCAACAGAGTGATAATAGGCAAACATGTGTAAACATGTTAACCATGTAACACCTGAGAAGCTATGTGAGAACTGTAGAAAAAAAGGCCCACCAGGGCAATAGGGTGGGTGCTGTGTCCCCCAATTAGAGGCTAAGAGAAAAGGATTTTACGGTGAGTACACAAAAATCTCCTTTTCTCCTTTGCCTCATTGGGGGACACAGACCGTGGGACTTCCCAAAGCAGTCCCTGGGTGGGAAAGAACAATGGAACTAGTGACACCGAGCATGGTCAGTGAAGAACTATGCCCCTACAGGCGGGCTTGCTGCCGCCTGGAGGGCACGTCAAGCCCTATAGTGGCTTGAGTATGTGTGTAGGCTGACCCCTTTTGGCTGTCTACACACTTGTCGGACTGACACCTGGTGCCAAACGGACCAGGAATCCCTCACGGCCGTAGTAGAATGTGCCGTGCCGCTGCCGGAAGGGATGAGATTTTTACGGTATAAGCGTCTTGGATGGTTAGACGAATCCACCTGGTTAGAGGAGCCTTAGAGGCTGACATGTCATTATTTCTACCTTCTGGAAGAAGGGAGAAAGAGAATCCGACCTGTGGAGAGGCACTGGTTGTGGGTACTTAGATGCGTAGGGACCTGATAAGGTCCTGCATATGTAGGTCCTTTACGACCAGACAGACTGGAGTCGGTCACAGCGATGACAGAGAGACGTCTTCAGTGAGGTGGAAGGAGTATACCGCCTAAGAAGAAGGATGGAACCAGCCGTAGAACAGTCTTGTTCAGGTAGAAGACCAGAAAAGATGGTTTACATAAGAGCGCTGAAAGTACAGATACCTCTGCAGAGAACAATAATTTGCCACCAAAACACATTACTGTGTGGATGAGAATGCTAAGGGTAATAACCTATAGACGCTCAAAAGGTGGATCTTGTAGAGCCGTGAGGACGAAGATCAGGTCCCGCAGGTGTAGTCTTGTTGTACGGAGACCTTAAATGGGAGACCCTTTGAAGGAAGGATTTTCCTAGAGACCTGGAGGCAAACACATCTTTGGAAAAAGGTGAAACAGGCTGAACCCCTGCTGTATGAGAGACCCCAAGGACAGACCTGAGTCTAGGCCTGAGTGGAAGAAACGAAAGATCTCTGCATGAAAAAGGGTCAGGGGAATGACCCCTAGAGGAGCTCGGAGATAAAGAAAAACAAAACGATTACACTCATGGTATATCGTCGATAAGGCTGGTTTACTTGCTGCGACCATGGTCGCTACAACACCCAGGGAAAAAAAAAACCATGGGTAAATTCCAGGTCTCAAGGGCTACGCCACTATTTTCAGAGTTGAGGAATTCCGAGGGAGAGCAGGTCTGAACTATCTTTTTAGTTGTCCTGGTACTGCTGTTATGAGTTGGACGAAATTTTCGTCCAAGCGCATCTGGCCCAGTCTGAAAATACAGGGAGATCTGGCAACCGTCTTGTTTGACCTTCCGCACTATCCTGTTAGTGTGAAAGAATATAGGGGAGACGGAGACAGGTCCCGTCTAGGACTTGTGCGTCTGTCCTATTGACTGTAGGTTCTAGGACCTGGCCAGAAAGGATGGAACCTTAGCAATGGAGACGTGAGGCCGTCAGGTCCACATCTGTAGTTTCCTGGCGCTGGCAGCCTTGACAGAAGACATCTGGATGAAGGGGCCGATTCCCTGAGTCCGTCCCTTGACGGGTTAGCCTGGTATGAGGACAGGTGACAGTACAGTGTTCAAGGATTCCACCCGGTGAAGGATGTGGCGAACGTCTGTCATCACTTGGAGACTGCGGGTTCCACCATGGTGGTTGACATATGCCACGGCTGTGGCATTGTCTGACTATATCCTAGCAAGACCGACTGCCAGAAAGGTGACTGAAGTCTTCCAGTACTAGAAATACTGCCCAAGTCTTGTAGATTGAGGGGCATCCTCGTGTGTGGGCGGGACTATTGGCACGTGCATTGTGATGGGAGTATATCACACCACATCCTGTTTCTGGGCCATGTCTAAGCATGGATAGTTGAAGAGGCCGTAGGTGCAGCTAAGGCTATGGAACTGCCTCCCATGCTGCCACTATCCTGTCTGGGACTCATATAGCCGTTGTGAAGGATTGAGGAGACCGCTGAAGCGAATTCCCAGACGAAGAATCCGTGCCTTGTCTGGGAAAAAACAATATGGCCGATACTCCATATGTGATGCTGCAGCATGTGGCCATCAGGAAGACATATGGGACTCTTTGAGTTTGTGTTCTGTGCTGGAACATGTGTTCTGGCATTGTGGTAGACTCATGGAGGGAGATCCGCCAACCGAGTCTTCTTAACGTGTCCAGTGAAATCGACAGTGTACGCAGACTCCTCCTGCATTGATGAATAAGTCGTCCAGACATGGGAGACTCCTGGAATGCAGTATAGACATTTCCAACTTCAGGCTGCATTTATGAGCCTTAGGTCTCACGGTATTCACTTTTAACTCCTGAGACGAGAAGGAACTGACTGCGTGGAAGAAGGTTCAGGCCACAGCCACACGGGAGACCAGAGGGCCCATCCATTGGGTTAATGCATTTGCGAGTCTGCGAGTTCCTGCTTCGAAGCGGACTGAGCAGAGGGCATTACGCGTGTTATCTCAACCCAAGTACCTAATATAGGTACAGTGAGGAGAATGGCCGCTGAGCTCGTGTTCCACATTCCGCAACATAGAGTTTCGTTTTAGTAGTCCGGGGATGGAGGCCGGGTAGACCCTGTGCGGTCCCAACTTCAACCCGAGTCCCCAACAGTGGGGAGGCGAGGAAGGAGTATGCTATGGGTCGTAGGTTCCCGAGACCCTTAGCTCAGTTCCCTGTGCCGCTGCGGATCACGGCGTTTCAGCCTGTGTCTTTTGAGACTTGGCTGTCGTCACCGCCAACCGGAGCTCCAGCTGTGGGGTCTGGAGAGAATTGGTGAGCAGTCCTGGGACGCCTTACTGTTGTCGGGTAATTGCAGGTTATATCGGCTTCAACTGGGCTCTCCAACAGTGGGGGCCCGAGGAAGGATCTGTCAGTTAAACCTGAAGGAAGTCCGCCACTAAAAAAGGTCCCTGCGTGGCGACCGATCCCTTGTCAGACTTAGCCTAAGCTCTGACCAACCCTAACGATTCCGAAGGACCGGAATCAGTTATGCCAACGGCGGATAAAAAAACCGTCCTGATGTGTTCTGGGGGTGGAAAACGATTTTGCCTCCTTAGCGCCTGTGGTGTACAGAAATTCTCCAAACAGGTGTCTAGTGAGGCATAGGAGACCTGTGATGGCCTCCTTACGACCACTTCCGCCTCCCATCCACGTAAGCCGATGCCACGTCTACTGGCGATGGCAGTAGACGCTGTTATTGCAGAGCAATTGGCAGCGTCCAGGACTTATGTATCAGATAGTCCTGAGGTAACAACTCGAGCCATCCGGGCCACAGAGTATGATCGGCGGGCAGGAAACAATAGTGCCTGACGGAATTGAATCCGTATCTTGATTACCTTACAGTTATTAAACCGGTTATTGGGACGAAATCAATGATTTTTGGAGAATGTCATGAAAACGACCTACGTGCTGTCTGTGCGTCAATATAGAAAGCAGAAGCATGCGTAATGTCTGGCCAGTAGATGTAGTGATAGGTGTACTGTCAGGTAACTTTAATACTGTAGGACAGGGCAGTAATCTGATCACCTGACGTATTTACACTGCCCCTTATATTATGACATCGTTCCTTGCATGTGTGGCATGAGCAGGGGCGTAACTACAATAGGTGCAGGGGAACTAAAGATTTGCAATAATTGGGGGCCTCGTTGGAGCTTTCGCATCGGGGCCCCGAGGCCTGAAGTTACGCCACTGGGCATGAGGACTAAATGCAGCAGGACATCATTGCTGGTTGTCCTGCCGTCGCTATTGGGAACTGGCACAGAGCGAGGCTCTGTAAGCCTTTTCCGGAACCCCTGGAAGCGGCCTTAGTGATGTATTGCCGCAGGCAGGGAGCCCTGCTGGGTTCCTTGACCCCTGGCTCCAGCTGCCCGTCCTGAGGGCTGCCTTGAACTCCCTGACCTTTGGCAGCAGTGTCCTAAGGGAGTTGAGGCAGGCAGGAAGCTCTTCCTGAGCTCCTTATCTGGTCCTGCACCGCACATATTCGCTGGCCCAAGTTCGCTTTCAACCCTGCAGCAGGGATGAAGCCCTGTCATGGCCACAGTACTTGGTACCAATGAGGAGCTGTGCCCAGTCCAGCCTTAGTTTGGCACTAAGGGTTGTGCACACTGTGCTTTCAACCCTGCTTCCACTGTGCCCTGTGGATAATGGCCGCCGCTGCTAACAGCAGGGCGGGACCAGAATCCTAAGGCGTGCCATAGGCTTCGCGCCAGTTATCCTCCGTCCCGCCCCCTGCTTTGCTGTGCAGCTCCGGCCCGCCCTCTGTTATGACGCTGTAAGCGTCCTTCTCGTCATCCGGGGGCGGGCCGGGGGCGGTGATAAGGCGGCGGCTTCGCGCTAGGCCGAAGCCGCGGCCTCAAGTAAACAGCGAAGCCGCAAACGACGGCAGGCCGGCGCGGAGGTCCGGTCCGGGACCGGAACAGATCTGGACCCGGCCGGACCCCAGGAGCTGTGGCCACATGCGCGCTTGCCCAGCGCAGCCCCCAGCAGGAGAACCCAGGGGACTGGGTCTCCTGGATTCAGGGGTAGGGTGGCTGCTCCCATCAGGAGATCCCAGAAAACTGGGTCTCCCGGGATCCAGGGACTGTGGGGACCCTGCAAGGAGCCCAGAAAAACCGGTGCTCCCACTTGCAGTATGGGCTCCCTTCCCTCTCAGGAGAGAGCAGCAAAAGCTGATCTCCTGGAGTTACACGGACGTTTGCTGCAGCCTTTAGGGGACCCCCAGGGAACAGTCTCGTGGCGGCAGGACTGGGGCTCTTAGGGAGTAGTCATCCAGGCTGAGGTCTCCTGCATGTGCTGCACAATGCAGCTGACCTGTTAGCCTTGTCCCCTGAGCCCTTTAGGAGCACTTAGCAGAGCTGTAGCTCCTGGTGCTGCAGTCTGGCACAGTGCTGCAGCCCGTGCCCATCAGAAGCATTCAGCAGCACCGATGCGTCTGGATTGCAACCACGCGGCACGTTAGTGCCCTACCTGCGGTGTCTCAACCTATCAGCCCCATGGGGGGTGGTTAGGGAGGGATGCTGCAGTCCATCATCCAAGGGCTTCTGTGTAGCCTCGACCTCAACCCAAGGTCCCCAACAGTGGGGAGCTGGGGAAGGAAGACCATCATCTCAACCTCAACCGGGCGCCGCCAACAGTGGTGGGCCGAGGAGGGAGCGGCATGTGGGGGGAAAAAAGTCGACCTCAACCAGGCGCCCCCAACAGTGGGGGACCGAGGAGGGACCATGCCGGGAGTCTCGTCAGAGACCCACTTTTCTTCTCCTTGAAGAAAAAAATCCAAAAAAGGAAGTTTTTTAGGAGCACTAAAAAAATCTGTGTGTGCCTCCTAGACACTAAGCAAAAACTGGAGAAGCACTTCCTGCTTCAGGGGTGTAATGCTGCAGAGGAGGAGTCTATAACTCTTTTGCAGATTCTGCCTAGTGTTGCCTCCTAGTGGACAGCAGCATAACACCCACGGTCTGTGTCCCCCAATGAGGCGAAGGAGAAAGGGCCAAATATATTTGATGCCAAAAGGAGAGTGGTACAGAATGTGCTACTCCTGATATCAAAAATACTGGAAACCTTGATGTAAAGCACATGTGGTAACAGGGCAGGAGATTAATGTGTAGAAAGCATAGCGGGCCAAGGAGCAGCCCAAAAAGTCTATTCAAAGATGACATACCCTCGTGCACCCAACACCTGGAGACATCAGACAGAGGTTGCACCACTGACAAAATGCTGTAATAAGTATGCGCTATGTGATGCTGGTAATGTGTATAGGTGTCATACACAGCACTGTGCAACAGTTTTAGGCAGGTGTGGGGAAAAAATTCAGCCAAGTTAGAATTCTTTCAAAAATAGAAGAGTTAATTGCATTTTTTAATTGATAAAAATAAACTAAGTGAATGAACAGAAGAGAAATCTAAATCAGATCAGTCATTTATCCCACAAATGTCTTAAATTTTACTACAGATCTGTACATAACTGTGTCCATACTGCACCAAGAAAAAAAAAAAGAAGTGTGAAGAAAATAACTTACAGGAGGACCTGGAGGGAATGATGGTGGCCATCCAGGAAGAAAGGGGTGCGCTTGACTTGATTTGTCCCCATGCTGTAAATACATAAATCATCATTTCTATGGGAGGATTGTGAAGGGTTATTCCCATTACGTAGGCAGGGTGCCCACTGCATGAGCTGCCACCAGTCTGGCTTTGTTGTGGGTGTGCGCTCCTGTTTGATTGTTTTGGCCTGGACTGACACTTTGGCTATATCATTGCACCACTGACCTGTTCAGCAGGACTACAGCACAAACCTGAGACCCGTCTTATAGACTTTAATAGGTAAAAGGGTGGTCAGGGACGGGTGCTACCACACAGGAGCTAGACTGCACTATCCCACAATCCTGGCAACAAAGCAGTGGTTTAAGAAAATCTGTTGGCAGAGTTTAGCACTACGATACACAGTGGCTTCAGAAAGAATTCAGACCCTTTAAAGTTTTCCCTCTTGTTTGAATTCACCACATGGCTGCAATGAAACAAAGTTCATTTTTTCTCATTAATGTACACTCTGCATCCCATCTTGACTGAAATAAAAATGTAATTTGTGCAAATTTAATAAAAATAGAAAAGCTGAAATATCACATGGTATTGAGACTGATTGACGATTTATTGATGATTTTAATGAATTATGAAGACAAATTTTAACCACAGTTTAAAGAGGACCTGTCACCGCCTGGTGCATGGCAAACTAAATGCAGCACTGAATGCAGCATGTCTGCAGCATTCAGGGAAGGGGTCCCCCATGTCTCTAGCTGTAAGCATTAAAAAAAAAGACTTTAGAAACCTAAAGGTACCGTCGCACGCGGCAATATTGCTTGCAATTTCACTGGTTGCAGTGAAATCATGGACACATTGTTCCATTTGTACACAGCAACAAAATAGAACAATGTGTCCATGATTTCACTGCAACCAGCAAATTGCCAGTGAAATTGCAAGCAATATTGCCGTGTCTAATGGTACCTTTACAGCTAATAAGATCCCACCTCGATGACCTCTTAAAGAGGTCCTGGCTGCTGGCACAATCCTCCCTGCCTCCTCCTTGTGTGCTCCACCCCTCTATGTGTCTGCTGTCGCCTCCTCTTCTTCTGGGTCTGCTCTCCTCTTCTGCTCCTGATGTCACACAGAGCAGGAGCAGAAGATTAGGGCAGACCCAAAACAAGAGGCGGTGGCGGCAGACACAGAGGGGGGCAGAACACACAAGGAGGAGGCAGGGAGGGCTGTGCCAGCACCAAGGAGCTCTTAATAAGATCCCACCCAGGCGACCTCTTAACTATAAGGTTTCTAAAGGGGGTCTATAGACATGGGGGACCCCATCCCTGAATGCAGTAGACATGCTGCTAAATGCGAAATGAAATCATGGACACATTGTTCTATTTTGTTGATGTGTATAAATGGAACAATGTGTCCATGATTTCACTGCAACCAGTGAAATTGCAAGCAATATTGCCGCATGTGACTTTAGGTTTCTAAAGTCTTTTTTTTTTAAAGCTTGCAGCTAGAGACATGGGGGACCCCTTCCCTGAATGCTGCAGACATGCTGCATTCAGTGCTGCATTTAGTTTGCCAAGCCCCAGGGGGTGACAGGTCCTCTTAAATAGTGGAATTCCATTAGCGCGTACCAAATTTCAATATTGAGTAGAAGCACCATTTAGAGCTAGTACAGCCATGGGTCTTCTTGGGAATGATGCAACAAGTTTTTCACACTTGGGATTGGATTTTACCAAATGGCTGCAATGAAACAAAGAGTTAAAACTTTAAAGGGGTCTGAATACTTTCTGTACCCACTGAAAGCCATGGCTTCAATAGACCTGTGATGCTGATTACATGGACACCTGCAGTGAAGGAATCAACTCTGTGGTTGTCGAATAATCTTGTAAAGATTTAATCTGATGATATCTTCTGTGAATTGGGGCGGGATTCGTGGGAAGAGTTCTTTTGTTTTTCCACCCCTCCGTCTGCATCCTATTTTTTTTTTTTTTTTACAGGTCACTGATTATTCACTGACATGCCCTCTTTATGAAATTCTGTGGTGGGCAGCGCTTGCGTGGTATAAATTCTGCGGCCAGTCTGCCAGGTCTTTAAAAAAAAACAAAAAAAACAGTGCTGGAGGAAGCACATACACAGATTGCGATTTCAGCTCAATTATATCATTACGTCAATATCTGGATCTGTGCATGTGCTGCCTCCTGCACCACTTTACTGAAGACAGTCTATAGAATAGCACTGCGTATTGTCTTCAATAAACTGGTACCGGTAGCAGCACATGCGCAAATTAAGATTTCAACTTGATGGAGTGGTGATTCAACTGAAATCTCGATCTGCGCATGTGCTGCCTCCGGTGTCATTTTTAGGCTATGTGCACACGTTGTCGGGTGCACAGCGGGTTAGGGTCAGCGGCGGCTGGGCGGACCCGACAGGAAGCTCCGGAGCCGTCCACCGGCTTCCTGTCGGGTATGTGCGGCGTGTGTGCGGCGGGTGCACAGCGGGTTAGCGCCGGCGGTTCTGCAGCGGCTGGAAGCAGCACATGATTCTGCTTGCAGCCGCTGCAGAACCGGCCGGATTATAGAACATGCTCATTCTTTGCTAACCCGCTGGGAACCCAGCGGGTTAGCAACGGATGAGCATGTGGAAACCGCCGGTGTGTGCACACCGGGGGTCGGTTTCCATAGGTTTATATGTTAACCCAAAAGCTGCTTTTGGATTAACATAAATTTACATAAACCTCATGGAAACCGACCGGCGGTTTCCGCGGCTAAACCTGCAGTAAACCTTCCTGTGTGCACATAGCCTTATAGAAGGCATGCAGCTCAGCTGCAGAATCACACTGCGCACATGACGCCCATTGCAATGATGGTGGGGGCATGGAATTTCTGAAAGGAGGTACGTCAGTGAATAATCAGTGATCTGTAAAAGAATCAGAGGTGGGTGGGGGCAGAGAAGAAGATGACCCCCCCAAAAGTCCCAATCCGATGCACAGATGTCGTCAGATAAATACTTTAGATTATTCAACCACCACAGATCAGATTCCTTCACTGCAGGTATCAGTTTAATCATCATCACAGTGCTGTCTCTTATAGTCCTAAATCCTGTTAAACAGTAATAGCGTGCAAATGCAGCCACTGGACTAGAGGGATTATACCTCTAGTAGAAATCGCAAGTCTATGGGCTTACTACATCTGCAAGAGCTATAAAAGGGATATTGACTGCAAAGATAATTAATGACTAATCTTAATCATACTTGATTTAATCATTACCTGTCCAAACCCAGGCATAAATGGGGGCCCAACAGGTGGGAAGGGAAGATTCCAGTGCGAGGATTTTTGTGCGGCTGCTCTGTTCTCATCTCTGCTGTTAGATGCTCTGGAAGACTTGTCACTTTCATCTGTCGATGGTTCATCCCCATTTATATCCTTAAAGATAAAAACTTAATTGACAGACTATCCACATACCGTATATACTCGAGCATAAGCAGAGTTTTTCAGCACACTTTTG
The DNA here is from genome assembly GCA_033576535.1 of Allobates femoralis. Lineage (NCBI taxonomy): Eukaryota > Metazoa > Chordata > Amphibia > Anura > Aromobatidae > Allobates > Allobates femoralis. The sequence goes on from JARQOC010000003.1 coordinate 770,657,365, forward strand.
TGCTGAAAAGTGCCCCCCTCAATTTATACTTGAGTCAGTCAGTCATTTGCAGTAGGAGGGGCAGTGACAAAGGGCTCGAGGAGGCAGGAGGAGGCTGCAGAGGTAACGGGAGGTCACATGAGTAATGTAATATGCCCTGCATTCCCCTCTCCATCACCTCTCAGCACTGAAGCCAAAAGGTAAGAGGTGGGCAGGGAGCTGCGCATATTAAATTATACTTAGTATACACATACCCCCCACTTCACTGGGGCCCCCATGCTGTCACACACAAAAAAAATTATAAACGATTTAACTCGCCTCTCCATCACTCCCAGCACCGTGGCGTCGTCCTATCTTCTGGTCCCGAGCATCAGATCATGTAAGTGGTGCTGCACAATGACATCAGCGCTGCACTCCCCGCTCACATGATCGCATGCCCGGGACGAAAAGACAGGAGGACGCCACAGTGCAGGGAGCAATAAAGAGGCAAATTAAATTGTTTATCTTTTTTTTGTGTGCGCCATCATGGGGGCAATATACAGTGATGGGAGGGCTATATACAGTGATGGGGTGCATGTACCAGGATAAGGGGACCATATGCAGTGATGGGCGGGGGGGCTAAATACAGGGACGAGGGGGCTATTTTCCAGAATAGTGGGCTATATACAGTGAAGGGGGGCCATGCACCCTCATGGCGGGGGCCTATATAAAGTGATGGGGGCCAAATACCCTGATGAGGGAGCTATATACAGTGATAAGGGGGCTATATATAGGGATGAGCGGGCCATTTTCCAGGATGGTGGGCTATATACAATGATGGGGGGGGGGGGGGGGCTATGTATCTTGATGAGGGGGCTATTTTCCAGGATGGTGGGGCTATATACAGCGATGGGACTGATGTACCATAATAGGGGGCCATGTGCCAGGATGGAGGATGAGGGCTATGTGCCAGGCTGGGAGGTTGCTGCATTTCCCACTGTAGGTTTACACTCAAGTCAATAGGTTTTCCCAGTTTTCTGTGGTAAAATTAGGGTCCTCTGCATCTACTCGAGTATATAAGAATCATAGATTTGTTATGTTGTGAATTAAATCACTGAGGAATTTGTAAGCTGCTCATTTTTTAGACATTTACAAATATTAAAAGGGCTCGAGCACATGGCCATATGACGAATGTATAACATGGCACCCATGGAAATCTATTGACTCATACGGTGTCTCCGTGCACATCAGAACTCAGACATATAGGAAAGTTTTCATTCTCACAAATTTATACAAAATCAGAAGTTTCATGGTAGGAGGAAATTTCCCCCTCAAAGCATTTATTCTAAAGGAAAAAGGGTGCTGGACAGATTCACAAAAGAGCTGCCGACAACCCACAATATGGACTTAATGTGTCCGTCGCCCAGGCCTCCAGTTATGAATATGTCTGTCTCTATATAAGCTTTGTATTGGCAAAGGGAATTCCATCAGAGGGACATTTTCCTGGCTTTTCTTTAGGATAGAATCCATTTTTCTTTGCAACAAATACAATTTCCTCATAGAGACAGTAAGGCTATGTGCACACGGGGGCGGGTTAGGGGCGGCGGCGGCTGGGCGGACCCGACAGGAAGCTCCGGAGCCGCCCACCGGCTTCCTGTCGGGTCCGTGCTGCGGAAGACGGTCGGGTGTGCGGCGGTGCACAGCGGGTTAGTGGCGTCGGTTCTGCAGCGGCTGGAAGCAGCACATGATTCTGCTTGCAGCCGCTGCAGAACCGGCCGGTTTATAGGACATGCACATTCTTTGCTAACCCGCTGGGAACCCAGCGGGTTAGCAACGGATGAGCATGTGGAAACCGCCGGTGTGTGCACACCGGGTGTCGGTTTCCATAGGTTTCTATGTTGATCCAAAAGCCGCTTTTGGATTAACATAAATTTGCATAAACCTGATGGAAACCGACCGGCGGTTCCGCTCCTAAACCTTCCTGTGTGCACATAGCCTAACAGGCTTTAGTTTTCTTATCAGATTTTAGGGAAAAAAAGCCTACATAATACAGTAACTCTCGCTAAAGACATAGATTCTTACCTGCACTACATCTCTTGGTTCACTTTCTCCTTCTGAACTGTCTGGGAAACGCAAATCAGCCAAACTTTGCTCCTCATTATTCCCATAGCCGGTGTACGTGACTCTACATGTCCCTCGCTTGCCATCAATAGAAGAGATGGTGGCCGGATACAAGTTGCCATCCTCTGACCAGACTGCATTACAAGAGTCCCCAACTCTCCACTAGAACAAAGCAGGTGAATAACAATAAGTGACCAGAAGAGATATAAGCAGATATGTAGGATCACCTATGGTAATAGCAATTCACTTATATAGTAAAATACATAGAAATTAGGATCATGACTAATGGAAATGCAATGGTATATTGTGGCCAGTAGTCTGATGAAGGGGCGAAGAGGAGCTAAATTTGGAATAACTCAGTTAGGCAAAATATAAAAAAAGGTTATTGCCCAGTGTAGTATGGGTGAAATATCTGTTTCAAGGCCCCGTTACACAGCACAACATAGTTAACGACATCGCTGATACGCCACGGGTTTGGAGACGTTCCAGCGACCTCGTTACAACCTCGTTGCATGTGACTCTGGCAAGTTGTAATGTTGGATCGCTGATCGCAGGTTTGAGAACATGTTCTCAAACCACACGATCAGCACTCAGCCAACCTGGTATATCATGGTGTTTGACACCGTGCTAACGATGTCGTTTACGACTTCGCCCATTCATAGAAATGAGCAGGGATCATTCGCTGGGCTCTGCGAACGATACCTGCTCACAACATCGTTGGTGCGTCGTCCACGATATCTAGACATGTGACATCTCACCAATGATGTCAAAACGATGTCTGAAACGACCACGCGCCCACGAGATCGTTGCCAACATCGTTCCGTGTAACGGGACCTTTAGAGAATACTTGCATCTCATATAAAGTGACAACCTTGTATTGTGCCCTCACTGTTAAGTTTTAGGCTGGAATCACATTGTCCGTGTGAGATGCCACTAAAGACCCCGTTACACGGCACGATATCGTTAACGATATCGCTTAAACGTCACGGGTTTGGAGTCATTCAAACGACATCGTTAGGACATTGTTGCGTGTAACACCGCGATACGACTACGATAAATCGTTGGATCGTTGATCCCAGATTTGAGGACATGTTCTCAAATCACGATCCACAATCAGCCAACCTACTGCATCGTTCTGTGAGACTCCGCGATAATGATGTCGTTCATGACTTCGCCTATTCACATCAGTGAACAAGTATCATTCGCTGGGTTGCGCGAACGATAGCTGCTTGCTAGATCGTTGGTGCGTCGTGCAGGATATATAGGCGTGTGACATCTCACCAACGATGTCAAAACGATGTCCTAACGACCACGTGCCCTTGAGATCGTTTGTGAAATTGTTCACAATGTAGTACCGCGTAACAGGGCCTTAAGTCGGACGTGTCACGAATGATTTACTTGGAATGGCCTCCCCCCTGTCAGGACGGGAGTGTGGAGTTGCTTTAAAAAACATAAGCAGCAGACCCTCCCCGTCCAGAGAGGGCGAGGCCATTCCAAGTTAATCATCTGTGACACGTCCGACTTAGTCACATATCACACGGACAGTGTGATTCGAGTCTTACCCTTCCCCTTGTTAAGGAGGTTGATACAGTCTGATACAGCGCAAAGTGTGCTTAAAATGTCAGACAGAAGGAGCGCACATTATTATCAGGGAATTTAATAAAATACTATCAATATTAATACATTTCCAGAAGGAAATTGCTCCAGGGAGACCCTAAAAAGCTCCAGAATTGTTAAAAGGAACCCTGTCAGCTGCCCTAAAACCTCTAAACCACCACCACGTCTGCGTTATACCCCTTTTCCTAATTTTTTGTTGCTGCGCTCACACTATGTCAATCAGTGGTGGACTAATCTGGATGGTGGTAGAAGAGGGGGGGGGGGGGGGGGACAAACCCTCCCTCTTATTATGTAAGCACACCCTGTGGGCATGGCTAAGATGATTTGCAAGAGTATCATCGCTGAAGGCTTTTTGTAAGGCTCGAAGCACATGGTACAAGAGGCATGCGAGTTACTTGCATGAGTCTCGAATTACTCACCCAGGACGACTGAAGGCTCTCTGGGCAGGAGCGTGTCAGCTGCTTGTGTTTCTATGCTGCTCCACGCTCCTGTCCAGAGAGCTGTCGCAGTCAGCCATCCCGGGTGAGTCATGCGAGACTTGTGCGAGTAACTCGCATGCCTCTTGTACCGTGTGTTTCCATCATAAATCTTGCGGTTGCCCGAGATCTACCACTGCTGCCTCCCTGATAAATCTGGGGATATACAACTGACTTCATTGAGCGTTCGCAAGAAGGAAGAACGTCACACACATGTACAATATTTGCAAAGAGTCAGGGGTAAGGTTGCTTTTGCACATCATGTCGCTCATGCCCATAGGGAAATGCTTACCGGGACCCGGAGGGGGCAGAGCTAATTTGTGTGCTGGAACTGGGGGCTAAATTAGCAGGGGGAGTCCAGGAGCACGGCCTGTGGAAGAGCCAGAGCTCTCCGCTGAGGGGCGAGGCCTCCGCCTGTGCACTTCACCTGAGGCACGCTGATCCCTGAGGGGTCATGGTCCAGTGAGTACGGCATCCAGCTCAGTGTTGGTCTGGAAGGGGCTGTGCATGGCCTGGGGCACCTGCAACCCAGGCTCTGGATAGGACAGTGGGGAGGGCCATGGATGGGTAACAGGCACCTAATAGTCGCTGGGTACCTGCAACCCAGTATCCCATTTGGGGAGAACAGGGAGGGCCATGGCTGATCGCTGGGCTCCTACAACCCAGTTTCCCCATGGGAGAGTGGGGAGGGCCATGGATGTTCCCGTGGAGCGCTGGGCGCCTGCCACCCAGGCTCCCATGGGGGAGTGGGGAGGGCTGTGGATGAGCTCTGGGCACCTGCAACCCAGGCTGCCAGATCTGGGAGGGTCATGGATCTCCTGCTGCGTATACAAGGTTAAGTCCAGGGGCACAGAGGGGAGGTAACACTCTGCGTGCCCTTCTGATTACAGTGGGAAATCGGCTCCCGAATGGGGGATCGTCAGCCATCTGCTGTAGTAAAAGTAAAGAATAAAAATAAAGAATTTAAAGAAAAAATGATGTGGGTCTGTAGACCGTATCTGCAAGCTGCGATTTTGTGTCCGGGAGAAAAACTCGTATTCTCCGGATCCTCCTGGACAGATGAAAACCAGATGGCAAATAGCTGCCATCCGGCCCCATCGGAATACTATAGGTCCGAAACCGGATCCGGGACCATAAAAACGTCGTGTGAAGCCAGCATAAGTGACACATCACTGGGATCAGGATCGCGGGTCCTATATTAAGTTACTCACAGATTAGGTTTCTAAAACCTGGTGACAGGTTCCCTTTAAGAAAAAAGTTGGCTTCTCTCCAACAGGCTACAACAGGCTAGCAGACACCCAGCTATTCAACTAGGGCAAAAAGCAGTCAGGGAAGGAAAAGAAACTGCTTAAATAAGAAAATGAGTTGTATCCCCGAGTTTTATGGTGAGGCATACAATCCTCTATCTTGGATGCTTCATTAAAGGACACAGGAAACCATACAACATCCAAAAGCAGTCCCTTGAGTGGGAAAACTATTGCAATACTGCAAAAGTAGGAAGAGTTCCTCCATTTTCCACCTGAGTGATGCTTGCAGTGGCATTTGTGCAAGACAGGTAAGAGGTCTGCAAAGATGTGGACAGAAAACTAAGTAGGGGCCCCTACAGAGTGGAAAAAAGGAGAATTTTGTGTACTCACCGTAAATTCCTTTTCTCTTAGCCTCTAATTGGGGGACACAGGACCGTGGGTGTTATGCTGCTGTCCACTAGGAGGCGACACTAAGTAGAATCTGCAAAAGAGTTAAAGTGGCTCCTCCTCTTCAGCATACACCCCTGGGGCAGACACTGCCTCACCAGTTTTGTGCTAAAGCAGTAGGAGCAAGTAACAGATTAACGATATAATAAGGCCTGTAAAAAGCCAGGCACCTATAGGACAAGTAACAGAATATGAAAACAACCGGGCCTGTAAAAATAAACAGGCACGTATGTAATAACTCAGAAGTAACCTGAGAGACTAGAAACCTGAAAAGCCAGTAAGAAGGCCCGAACAGGCAACAGGGTGGGTGCTGTGTCCCCCAATTAGAGGCTAAGAGAAAAGGAATTTACGGTGAGTACACAAAATTCTCCTTTTCTCCTTCGCCTCATTGGGGGACACAGGACCGTGGGACGTCCCAAAGCAGTCCCTGGGCGGGAAAAGAATACATTAGAGACTCTTATACAAGCTGCACCCTACCGGTGAGCTGCTGCCACCAGGGAGACGCATCAACTAGATCTGCATCTAATAAGGAAAGAAAATGAACACTGTGATATTACACAACAGCGTAAGCGTACGAACACTGTGTTGTACCCCAACAGTGTAAAAGCTGAACCAGTTGACAGCCTCGGCCACCTACAGCGGAGAAGCCTGGGTCCAAAGGAGGTAGAATGCCCCCAGTTGTACGAGTGCATGCACGACCTTATACCAGACGTAAATGGTAATATTTGCAACTGCTAAACTTCCTGAATAGGAAGCCTGTACGTGTAAGCAATTTGGCCAAGGATGACGGCATGCGCAGTCAGCGGCCCACCGAGAGGATGAAGAACAATCTGTCAGAGTTTCTTCGAAGGACAGAAGGAACTTCTGGAAGCTGCCGTACTAGACTCATAGACACGTAGAGTTCAGGCGAATCTAACGTGTGCCGAGCCATGTTGATACGGTGCATCAGTGCTGAACGACTGAAAAGGAGCCGGAACGGTGTGGTCTTTGTTTATATGGAATAACTCTACCAGCTTATGAAGAAAGAGGATACAGGTTGCATCCCAACCTATCTTGGCGACCACCGAAAAAAGGGGCGCTTCGAGGAGAGCGCTAGGGTCAGAGACTCAACGGATAGAGGTAAAGGTAGAGGTAAAGTTAACACCACCCTTGGTAACAAAGGTGAAAGAAACTCTTGTGACGGTCTGAAGGAAGAATCCTGCAACACATAGTAGACCGGGACAAAGTCCCATGTTACCAGCAGTTGTTGTAATGAAGGAGGGGACAATGCGTGAAAATGTCCCGGACGGAAGGTGCTACCCTGAGCCTACAGCCACGCAATGGAGGCGTAACCGAGAAGGTAGCATGGGGGTGTGCCCCTGAGGCACTCGAGGGAGAGAATCGATGTGAACGGAAACAGGTGTTTACCCCCTGAGTCAAGGTTGTAGCCCCTGTTCGCGAAAGGAGAACTAGGTATCAGAGCCACAACCAGGTGTCAGGGCCACACTAAGAAGAATAGAGTTTCAGAATAATTTTTTTTTTTTTTTTTTTTTTTTTTTTGAGAAAGGACCTTGGAAAGAGGGCCTGTACGGTCTGGACAATGCCAGGGAAAACCAGTGGTGAGTGAAAATAGGCCAGCATACTAAGTGCGCCTGGACCAAACCGGGGTCCTCTAGAGGACTAACGCCATTGGACCTGAACCTTGCCAGGTCATTTGGATGATTGCAAGGCCGTGAGATTAAATCCTCGCCTCAGACTAAGAAAGAGAGGCAGAGGGGTATCCGCTCTCATAACTTGTGAATTGTGAGCTACAGCCCCGAACACAGGTACATGCTGTGTATTAGTAACGAAGAAGAAAACCGGAGAGATCTGACATTACAGGAGTGGTGCGGGTTACAGCTGCGAGGCCCCAATGATGAGATACAAATCCCTAGGAGAATGATAGGCAGGGACGCCCCGAGGGTCGTCCGCTGTCCCGAGCCGTGTGAGAACAGGCCGCCACCCTCCCTCATAGAGGAGTGCGACAGTACGGCTTGTGAGAGGAAGGACAGGTGCTGTCACCAGTGAAGGTCAGCTTGAAAAACCTGACTGGAAAAAAGGGATCTGTTCCGGGACTTGAGGAGAATCGTGTGGGGAGACCAGAGGAATGGTTGGTCAATAGGTAAACAACCCGTATGCCCAAACTTCACGGAGAGAGAAGTGATGGACTGAAGAGGGTCTGCGTCTGTGACGATGGCATCCAGATTGGAACTGGAGAAAGTTTCTCGGTATGGAATAAGAAGGTAAGATGAGTAAGGGAGTTCACTGTGGTGTGAGCACCGCTGCGCAGTCCCAAAAGAACGCGACTTGATGAGTGCATCCTTGGTGAGCAACCAGGTTAAATGAGCTGGGAGGACCACTGCAGTGTGCAAACGCATCTGCGCAGCCTCCAAGTGAAAGAGCCTTGATAAGGAGACCCTCTAGGAAAGGGAGGGCAACTTGTCCTCGTGATTGAGAAATGGATATAATCACCGGTATCACACGGAGCCACCGAAGGGCTAGGTAGAGAGAACAAACTATGGAGCACCCGTGAATATGTAGACAAATGTGTTGACATTTGTGAAGGTCAGAAAACCTTTGTACTTCCATGGATGAAAGAAGTTCAGGGAGGTCGCATAACGTTTCCCCGTCTGGGGACTACAAGAGGACTTGATGACGATCAGAGAAGATATACATCCGCTTCAGCTGCGACCTCAATGCCATGAGGAAACGTATGGAAGCCTGAGGATTACTAAGGAAAGGCGTTGTTGCAACTCTGCATCCAGTTGTGGGAGCTGAGGAAGATGATTATCCGAAGTTGCTTGTAAAACGGTCCCATATTGGAGACGGTACTGTGCACGTGCTGCAACCCAATGTCCTGAAGAGACGGATGAGGAGACGAAGAAGTACCAAATAGTGGTGCCATCCATTGGAAACCAGATACCCAGCTGTGGGAGCTGGAGAGGATGAATATTCAGATCCGCGTGATAAGGAGTCTCATATGGAAGACAGCAATATAAAAGTGCTACAACCCAAGTGCCCCGAGGAAGGCTAATGGGGAGACTGAGGGCTACTAAATCAGAGCGCCATGTACTGCAAACCCAGCTCCTACAGCGGGAACTGGGGAGGATGATTGTCCGGATCCACATACCAAGCTGTTCTCTATTGTAGAGGAACCAGGGGGGGGACGATTGTCCAGATCTGCGAGCCAAGCAGTCCTGTATTGGAGATCGGAACACTTAGGAACCGTCGCCATAAATGATGTTTCTCAAATCAGGAGGGGAAACGTGGAGGTAACACCCCGCGTTGCCGCCTGTTGGTTTTGGGAGATCGGTACACACAGGTACCGTCGCCCTCCATCTTTCAGTACTCGTTCCTCTTGTGGCTAGACTGCTTGTCTAGTCTCAATGGCGCTTGAAGCCACTACGGCTGCTCCATCGGTTGTCATCTGCATTGTATGCTTAACCGACGGTCTGATGCATCCTTGCGAAGACTCTATCCTGGAGAGGAGGGAAAGTATCAGATGAATGTCTGAATCAGCTTTCAAAACAGTTCTTAGTTGAGGATCGGAACGCTGAGAAAACAGTCGCCATAATGATGTCCCTCGGAGCAGGAGGGGGTACGTGGAGGTAACACTCCGCGTTCCCGCCTGTTGTTGGTTTTGGGAAATCGGTACGCATAGGTACCGTCGCCCTCTATCTCCTGTGGGTGATGGAGGTGGACTCCAGTCGGCACTGGGAGGATATTCGGTGTGAATGGGACATGTACATCTGAAGGACCGCCTGGATTGCGTGATGAATTGTTAGACATTTGTGCGGCCGTTTCCTTTCTGTGAATTAGTCCGTGAGACATGGGACTGTCCAAGGAGGAGAAGGTACAAAAAGTGTTTGTTAATGGCCTGAGTAGGGTAATGACCTTGCCAAATGTGCGACATGTCCAGCCGGGCGAGCGTGGAAGATCAGGGCCCCAGTCTAGAGAGTAGATCTGACGGACAATGGCTAAACCAGTCAGCTTTCCCTGCAGTCTTTGTCTTAATATGCAAATAGAGTCTGTGGAGCTTCGGTTGGGACTGAATCTCAAAAACACAGATCTAGCCAGATATCCCTCTAAGGAAGACTCAGCTAAGGGGTGGCTCCTGCGGAGAACACCATAACCACCATGATAAGTGGCCCTTTTGTTCAATATCCAGCTCCCTTACAAGCTTAGATATGACAAGGGAATACCAAGGCCAGGTATCCAACAACAGACAGCTGTCTTAATAGTGCATTCCACTGCAGGCAACGATGGTAGACATGCCTGAGGAGGTGTGCTAGACGTTCCATGGTTTTCCACGGTGCAAATCGGGCCAGTCGGAGTCGCACGTTGGGCGACCCTGTAGGACCGGAGGTCTCGTCCCTGTACTGTGCTGTAGCACGGACGAAAAACCTGCCCAGTTATGTAAGGGGGAGAAATGGTAATCTTGTACTCGGTAGGAGTACGATTGTGGCAGTGAGGGTAGGAACTGCTGAAGGCAGAAAAGTTACATATAATGAAGTTCCTGCAGTGACACATATAATGAAGTTCATGCCGTGACACATATAATGAAGTTCCTGCAGTGACACATATAATGAAGTTCCTGCAGTGACACATATAATGAAGTTCCTGCAGTCACACTCCCTTGTGAAGTACAGGGGAAGAAGGGGATGATCCTAAATGTGAAGGCTTGATATCCCTATAGACGTGTGGCCCTTGGAGGGGTTCACCGAACACCCGGCTGGGAATCACCAGCCTGGCACTGTCCTTGGGGCCATAGTGTCCCTGGTGTTGAGCCACAGCTGCCCCCCCAAGCTACATCTGCAGCCATGACTAGTGTAGACATGATAAACAGGGCTGTGTAAGCAGAAGAGCACTTACCCTGCTTGCCACATTGTTGCACGTCCAGGGTCCGGTTACGTCCGGGGTCCGGGTATGCAGCGACGCCAGCTCGCCCAAGTAGTTGCCCCTCCGGGGACAGAGTATACAGCGGCGCCATGATGTATACCGGGCGGAAGTGGCGACCGCTGACATGGAGGAAAGGGGCGGGCCAGCTGACAGGGCGCGCTGGGGGATCACGCGATGCGCGAGAAGCGCGAAGAGATAACCGTTCCGCCCCCCTCTGACGCGTCCTAGGCGGGCTCTGCCTGAGTTGCGCGTCACGCGAGGGGCGGAGAAAGGCGGGGACTCTCGAGGCTAGGCCGAAGCCGGGGCCTGGAGTAATACGCGGCCCCGGCAAAGAGGGTAGGCCGGCGCGGAGGTCCCGCCAGACCCGGAGACAAGGCAAAGGCCAGATTGCTGCTGCACCGTGGGAGGAATCCCCGGGTGCAGAGAGCCATCGGTGTCCGGGTCCTGTCGGGATAGAGGCCGGAGGTATGCGGCCGCTGTAGGGCAATGTGGGAAGGGGGCAGCAGGGCTCCAATGCCATGGGGAAACGAGTACCTGTGGCTGGCTCCTCTACCCGGAGTCCCTGTGAGGGGAGACTGGGGAGGGCAATGTCCGTCCTGCGTGTAGGACCGACCGGCCTGCGTGCTGCCATCCAGAAACCTGTAAGGATAGTATCCTGAAGATGAGACTGAGATGAGACCTCCGTCCCTCAACCCAGGGCTCAGCTATGAGGCCTGGGGAGGTCTGTAAATAAAGGAGTCTGACTGAACCTTGGCCCGGGTTCTAAGATGAAGCTGGGAAGGAGACGATTAGGTTCTATAAACTCAGAGCCCAAGTGGGGAGCTGAGAAAGATTCTTCTTTTTCTTAGGAGTTGTAGAAAAAAAGGAAGAAAAAGAAAATTCTAATAAATCTATCTAGAAAAGGGAAAACAATAAAAGAGGTCTGCCTCCTAAGCGACACTAAGCAAAACTGGTGAGGCAGTGTCTGCCCCAGGGGTGTATGCTGAAGAGGAGGAGCCACTTTAACTCTTTTGCAGATTCTACTTAGTGTCGCCTCCTAGTGGACAGCAGCATAACACCCACGGTCCTGTGTCCCCCAATGAGGCGAAGGAGAAAAAACAGGAGGCTCTAAATGCTCATGTGAAGTGAGTTGTGCCCTGCAGGCGGCTCCCTGGCTTTGCTTCATCTAGCGTTTAGTGTCAACCCTAGAGATGGTCCAAATTTAGACCAGTTTCTATTCAAATGTGACTTTAAACTAAACAGAATAGCTAAGCGTCAGCAGGTCAGGTGTAGCACGTAGGGGTAGAGCCCACATTTTTCTTAAGATTTATTCTTAGTATTGTTGAGGAGAGCCATAGGATCAAATACTTAATTAGCCTTAAAGACATAAGGGCATGGGAGAAATGATCTATAGAGTGTATTATTTTCACCTTACATAAGCTTGTTTCAGACAAAGATGGCTCCCATTTCCTGCCACATCACCACATGTTCTGAGTCAAGACAAAGACTGATCAATCACAGAATGACACCTCATCTGATGGCTTCGTGGATCAACCTAACCTGAAGACCTGATGGAATAATCTACCTTGATGACCTCATGAATCCCCCCATGGACTAGCCCATGTCCTAGCTCGTTAACCAATGAATACATTCCATTTGTCCTCATTACTTGTAACCGAGCCCCCTTAAAGAGCTTTGTTAAAAACCCATGTGTGATCAAATAAAACTCACTTTGGAGCTGTGCCTTGTGGAGGGCTGAGGAGAGCTTACACCTGATTGTGTTATCAGTGTATTTCTTTCATCGCATGCATCAGTCCATATCAATCAGGACAGGGGCAGGCAACTTATTAATAATATTATAAAACATTAATCCCTGAGAGTATCAGCCTACAGGTGGCGGCATACCCCGTGGTTCTGTGTTCCTAAATGAAGAATCCAATAAATATATGCAGCACTATTACAGTACCCAGCAGACATCTCGAACGTGCTGCACATCACCACCAGCTTCTCTTTCAAAATTATTTGTTTCAAAACACTATTTCAATGAATAAGACAAAAGCTAAATGTTTTAAATGTGGGAATGTGTTCTTATTTCTCCCAGGAATCTCTCTAGCTTTGCGTGGGGCTAATGCATAAATGTGAACAGAAGTACACCACCTTCTTTAAAGGAACGGCATTGTTCTTCTTCCGGGTCCTGCTTTTCTTATTATTTTTCCTTTTAGCTTTGGTATTTTTCTCTGGAGTCTCCGGTTCCATAGTGAAGTCTTCTCCATTCTTCAGAGCTTTCTGAAAGTATAACATACATTACCATACATTCTCATCTCCCACACACATTGTTAGGCTATACTCAGATTCTTCACAATGTTTCCTAGCATTAGGTTCCTTATGTTCACTTATGCTGTATTTAAAACAATAAATATAAAAGTCTGCCCTTTCAGATTACAAAACATATCTAAAACCATGCACAAAACAAACCTTGAATGATGACACAGCTTTATCATAAGCCTTGATCAATGCTGTATCGTCCCAGATGTCTGAATCATCACTCTAACAAAAAGAGAGAAGAGCTAGTAAAATGCTGTTGGTGACAAGACCCTCCATGTAGTAGATATTAGCTGAGAACTTTATTTCCTCCTACTTTGTAAGCTCTTGTAAGGGTACGGACACACTGGCGTGAAATTCGGATGACTGCAATGCGAGTAAAAACCGCATTGCAGTCGGACCAATGCTAGTCAATATCCCAGAGCACATTTCCGAGTGCCGGACGTTTTTTTACTTGTCCGATTCACAGATGACGAGTCAGTCACAACATGCTGCGATTGTATGTGAGTGTCGGACGAGACTCGCCAATACAAGTCTATGGGTCCGACAAAAAAGATGTACCGCACATGGACCATCTGAGCCGGATGTGATTTTTAATTGATACAATATCATTTTGTAGCTCAGACAACTGTAAAAATGCTCCTGTAAATGCTAATACAGTAAATAGCTGCTGAGTAAAAAAAAGAATTGCACTCGGATAACACACCGAAGCCACACTGACCAAAAGTCTAAATGACACTCGTCCGACTCTAGGATCTGTCAATCGGACCGTTTTTGCACTCGCCAGTGTTTCCACCCTAAGAAGGACCCTCATTCATCAGGATTATTTGCAAATTGCAAATGTGGTCACAAAAGGGTTAAAAACTAAGATGGAAACTATAAGCCGCTGAGTTTACCATTTACTGTGAGCAAAAGGGTTTTTAAAGGGGTAGTCCTGGTTTGTTATAAAAACTGTATAAGTATGTAGGTGGCAAAATGCTAAAAGTTTGTAATTTACACCCCAATAGCATTTTGCATGGTTACCTAGATATGACAATTCGGTGTCTGCAGGAGCTGTTCACCCCGTCTAGAGTCTGGAATCTGGTCGTAACGTCACACCTAGACATTACGTCCAGAATCCCAACAGGCCCGCACCAGTCTCCACCATGCCAGCCCCTTCTCCAATAGGACCACCGCCACCTTCAGTGCGGTTCATTCTTCCTCACTGTGCCCGCGCTGCCACTGCAGTGATTCTCTCAGCATCACTGCGCCACTCGCTCATCGGAAGACAACTGTTCTGTGTCAGTGATGGTGTGTCTGCGCGGTCATCTCCTTCACAGAGGGGAAGGCTGTGGCAGTGATGCAGAGAGAATTGCTTTAGTGACAGCACAGGCATGGTGAAGGAGAATGAACCGCGCTGAAAGTAAAGGTGGTCATATTGGAGATGGGACAAGCCTGTTGGGAGTCTGGGTGTATAATGTCCAGTTGTGACATTACGACTAAACTCCAAACTCTAGACGGGGGCTGGGCAGCTTCTGCACACGCAAAATTTTCATATCTAGGCAACCATACAAAATGCTAACAGGGTGTAAATTACAAACTGTCATCATTCTGCAGCCTAGATACACACACAGATTTTATGAAAATCCCGGACAATCACTTTAAGATGGGCCATTAGGTTATTCCTAACACCAACATGGGTTTATGAGGGGGTCTGTCAAACTATCCCAATCAGCACCTGCGAGGATTTAAAAAGAGGTCATGATTGGTTATATAGTATTATGTTCCGAAAAATTAACATGCGGGTAGTTGGTAACAGAGGAAACTAGACCTATAATAACTGATGCAGGCGGAGCGGTCACTGATAGCGCCTTCCGGGAATTCAGTTGCTCCATGTCAACAGAGTAGCTCTTCATGTTCTATGCTGCTCTGTTGACTGGGTGTGACCGCCAATGTCATGCTGACTGACAGCCACCGCTGTTAGGCAGCAGGGAGCGGATTGCTGATATCATACTGATTGACAATCACGCCCCATCAATAGAGCAGTGTGGAAGAGAAGCAACTGAATTGTTGGCAGTAGGCAGGAAAAGTTAGCAATAGGACTTGGGAACAACTGGGTAAGTGATAGGAAACAGAGGGCGGTTATTAATGTCACACTGAGTCACATTAACAGTGGGGTACCACAGGTACCAGTGTCAGGCAGCTGTTGCCAAGGCCAATAAAATAATAGGATGCATTAAAAGAGGCAAAGATACTCATGCAGATTAACATACCATATTTTTTGCTTTGTAAGATGCACCCCAAATTTAAAGAAATAAGGTTTAAAAAAAATTGGGGTGAAAATGGGGGGGGGGGGGAATCCATGTTTTAATCCAGTAGTAACTTACTGGGGGGGGGGCGCAGGGTGGAGAGGAATCATAGGAGGCAGCAGTGGAGGTGTCTTGACTATGCAGCAGGTGCTGTGAAGCCAGGAGCCATCTTGGTAAAACGGCGGGCATTGTGAATCAGGAGCGGGTAGTGCAGCATATGTCCTGGCGAAGCAGGAACCATCCGGGCGAAGCAGTGGGCACTGAAAGGCAGGAGACATACTCAGTGATCGTATGTACCGTAATAAAAAGTTGGTGGTTCGGGCATCAAAAAAATGGTGCCTGGAGGCGGTGTGCATGCGTAGATTGAGGTGTTGGCTTAATGACAAGTCGAGATCTCATCTGCGCACGCGCCACGTCCAGGTGCCTTCCTCCCTGAGTCCGCTGCTGGGAAAGCAACAGGCTTGAGGTGGTGCGTGCGCAGATGAGATATTGACTCATCATTGAGCCAAGAGCTCAATCTTCAAACATACACCGCCTCTAGGCACCACTTCTTTGATGCCTGAACCACCAACATTTTATTACGGTACATACAATCACTGGGGATGGTTTCTGCCCCACAATGTCCTGCGCTTCGCTGGGTTACCTGCCGCGCTGATTTACTCTTGCATCACCATGCAGCGGGGACAATGCCTTCTGTAACTCTAACCCTGCTCCTCCGTGTGCCCCCATCCCCCTAGTAAACTACAACTGGATTATAAGGGAGGAAAAGTACGTTTTATAATCTGAAAAATACAGTATTTTATTAGTGTGACCACACTTAGAATATTGTGTACAATTCTGGTCTTCGGTATATAAGAAAGACATAGCTGAACTAGAGCGGGTCCAGACAAGACCGACCATAGTTATTAGAGGAATGGGGGGGGGGGGGCAAGTCTTGCAAGACATCTAGTCGTGCAATGATGACAAGGGAACATCCTCTACATCTGAAGAAAAGAAGGTTTAATCATAATCACAGATGTGGATTCTTTACTGTATGAGCAGTGAGACTATGGTACTCTCTGCCACATGATGATGTAATGAGTGAGTCACTACTAACATTTAGAGGGATCCTGTCACCTCCAAAAAGCCACCTAAGCTAAAAAAAAAAAACAAAAAAAAAAAAAAAAAATGTCCCTGCAGCATCATATCACTATTCTCACACTCCTCCTGTGTCCTAAAAGCATCCGATCAAAGTAGATAGAAACGATTTTATACTCCCTCATTAGGTATTATAATTAGCAGGGGCTATATCCTTTAGCCCTTAGGGTGTGTTTGTTTTTTGCCTATAATCAGCATAAGATCACGACCTAATGGGCATGATATTTTATTCATGTTCTATTCAGGCGCCCTCCCTGCTCTCCACGGCGCTGGCTGGGCATGAATGATGCAAATGGCGTCATTTCCGGGATCGGGTGACGTCAGTACACGCACGCCACTCACAGAGGCCAGGCCTGTCAGGGCGCCCCCGCAACAGGAGCCACCCACAGCAGCCAGGGCGCCCCCGCAACAGGAGCCACCCACAGCAGCCAGGGCGCCCCCGCAACAGGAGCCACCCACAGCAGCCAGGGCGCCCCCGCAACAGGAGCCACCCACAGCAGCCAGGCCTGTCAGGGTTCCCCTTCAACAGGAGCCACCCACAGCAGCCAGGGCGCCCCCGCAACAGGAGCCACCCACAGCAGCCAGGGCGCCCCCGCAACAGGAGCCACCCACAGCAGCCTGGGCGCCCCCGCAACAGGAGCCACCCACAGCAGCCAGGGCGCCCCGCAACAGGAGCCACCCACAGCAGCCAGGGCGCCCCCGCAACAGGAGCCACCCACAGCAGCCAGGGCGCCCCCGCAACAGGAGCCACCCACAGCAGCCAGGGCGCCCCCGCAACAGGAGCCACCCACAGCAGCCAGGGCGCCCCCGCAACAGGAGCCACCCACAGCAGCCAGGCCTGTCAGGGTTCCCCTTCAACAGGAGCCACCCACAGCAGCCAGGGCGCCCCCGCAACAGGAGCCACCCACAGCAGCCTGGGCGCCCCCGCAACAGGAGCCACCCACAGCAGCCAGGGCGCCCCCGCAACAGGAGCCACCCACAGCAGCCAGGGCGCCCCCGCAACAGGAGCCACCCACAGCAGCCATGGCACCCCCGCAACAGGAGCCACCCACAGCAGCCATGGCACCCCCGCAACAGGAGCCACCCACAGCGGCCAGGGTGCTCTTGCAACAGGAGCCACCCACAGCAGCCAGGCCTGTCAGGGCCCCCCTCAACAGGAGCCACCCACAGCGGCCAGGCCTGTCAGGGCCCCCCCACAACAGGAGCCACCCACAGCGGCCAAGCCTGTCAGGGCCCCCCCACAACAGGAGCCAACCACAGCAGCCAGGCCTGTCAGGGCCCCCACACTGAGCGACATTGGTAACGTCATTCTTGCAATCAAAATGTAAGAGCCTGAGACACTGCTGAGTGTTCATGTCTGTCCAGGGGGACTCTGCCCAATACTGCCCAGCTCGTGAGTGATGTGCAGCACAGGAGCGTCCTGCTCCGCAGTGTGGAGAGGCCGGAGCCCCGCACAGGCAGTGAGGAGACTGCCGACACTACAAATCCCAGCACGTCCTGCTGACCCGGGCACTGACACCACACCTCAGTGACCGCACACCACAGCCCTCCGGTACCTGACCAGCTCCCCGCAGGAACAAGATCTCCCTACTCTCCTCTGGTCCGGCCATAGCACGCCGTGAGCACACAGGCACGTACAGACCCACTGGGGCTTCCGTCCTACGTCATCACCAGCGAGCAGCGGGAGCGAGAGGTAAAAAGCCTCCTGCTCAGCGCCCTCTGCCGGACACTGCGCACATCGCCTGCTGCTGGAGCCTGCGCTTTCCTCCCTCTGGTATATTAAATACCTGGTGTAATTATGTGCTGCAACACAGTGCCAGGGATTACAGGTCCGTACAATACTGAGAGGACCAGCGTCTGCCCCCACCGGACCCCTGCCAGAGGGGTGGGCATAGAAATCATGGGGCCCCGCAACAGAAGTTCAAAATGCTCCCCCCCCCAAAAAAAAATAGCACTAAAATAATTAATATTTGTGTGGGTCACATAAGGACAACTTGCAGCGCTTACACAGTCATTTTCCTCCTATTGAATATTTCCCTTTCATTGCAGCTGTAAAGTCAACAAAAGTGCCCCCAATACACTGCATGTTCCCCCCACAGTGAATTCCTCCAGAGTACACACAGTATGATGACCCAACTGGCACAGTATGGTGACCCCAACACAGTATGATCCTCACCTGTGACCCCCACACAGCCCTCCATGCAGTATAAGGGACTCACCAGCCCTTCAAATAGTATAATGGCCCCCACACAGCCCTCTGCACAGTATGATGGACCCCATACTTATCTTTTCACTTTATAATTGCTTGCATATAGTATAATTGCCCCCACATAGCCCTCCCAAAACTTATAATGGCCTCCACAAACCTTGCCCCACATAGTCCCCCATATAGTATAATGCACCCCGTAGTTCTCCATGTATTATAATGCTCCCCCATAGTCAGGACCGTATTTGGGGTTCGTGCTGCCCTAGGCACATTTAGTTGTGCCGCCCCCTATTAGTAAGTCAGACTAAAGGCCCAGTTACACACACAGATAATCGTGCAGAGATTGTTCGCAGATCTTTGGTTGCAGTGAAATCATGACGGCTGCTGGATATTTTTTGGGTTGGTGGGTGACACTGTGAATGTGAACAAAAAATGGCACACTACCAACGCCAGGCGGACCAATGGCAACGCAGAAATAAACACCAATCACAGTGTTAGGGGCACGGAAAACAAAACTCTGGGACGCCTACCTGCCATGATGTGGCAAAATGAACGCCTACATTGAGAGAAAGATGAAAAAGATCGCTCACTGGGTCGCTCGGATGATCGCGGCATCGCCGCATCATTGAGTCGCCGTGAACGAGATCTTGGCATGTGACATCTTCCTCACGATAATTAGACGTTGATTAGGCAATCCCGCCAAAGCTGCATCGCTCATAGGATTGTTAGCAATATTGACGTGTGTGACTGCCCCTTTAGGCCCGGCTTCACACCATGATTTTTTGGATCCGGAGCTGTCAGGTTCTCTGGTTGTAGTGAAATCATGGACAAATGTGACAATGTGTCCATGCTGGACAAAAGCTATTGTATGTGTATGTGCTAGGAATGACAGACCCACTGGTATCTTCCATAAAGGATGTGTGTGTGGCACTTATGGTACCTTTACACGCCGCGACGGCAGGCTGGATACATCCCGCTACAGGCTACAAATGTAGCTTGTAGCGCCAATGTAGCCCGTCGTAGCGGCGTCTGAACACGTGACGATACAGCCGGCAACAGATACATCTGTTTCCTAGCTCTGCTCGAAAACTGATGGCTACAACGCCGATGGTAGCGAGCTGTATCGGCGTGTAAAGAAGCAACGGAAGGGAACTCGGGACAGCCTGCGATGTAGCTGCAATGTAGCTAAGGCGTGACCCTGGCTCCGTGTTACCGCGCCCCATGTGCGATCATTGGTGGAAGCTGCTGCATGACGATTGGTAGTCGCTGCATAGGGAGGCATATTTAAGGAGCTGACGAGTCACACTACACAATTGCTCGAGCGTGCTGTATTAGTCAGCCTCCTGCGATGCCTGGCCAATCATGGTATTATTGCTTTGTCCTATCAGCGAACGGACGTCCCGTAATCCACAATTGGAGCACGCCTATGTGCTGTCCCTGCTGCACCAGGTACGCCCATAGTAGCTGGTTGTAGCGGTGTGTAAATGAGCTACAGCTGGCTACTTGAGACACCCGGCGATGTAGCTAGCTATAGATGTAGCGTGGCGTAGCGCATCTTGTCGCGGCGTGTAAAGGTGATGCGTTGACCGTTTGTAACCGTTTGAGCGTGCTCGTGCACGTGAAGTAGCGGGATGTACCCAGCCTGCCGTCGCGGCGTGTAAAGGTACCTTTAGAGGGGATGTGGATAACGATTATGAATACTGTGGGTGGAGAACTTGGCCATGTGTTGCTGGGGCTATCTGTCCTAGTACTTAGGGCACTTCTGGTCAACAATCACAAAAAGTCAATTTAAAACGCATTGTAGGTATGCCCCTCCACACACTGACATAACTATCATATAATCATTAGTGATGAGCGAGTATGCTCTGCGCTGCTTGGTACTCGCACGAGTATCACTGTACTCGGGCTGCTCGGCGAGCACCGAGTAATCTTGCGATACTCGTGCTGTGCTCGTGGTCCTCATCCCTGCATGTTTGCGCTCTTTAGAGAGCCAGCCCACATGCAGGGATTGGCTGGCAGACCACTGCAATGCCACAGCCCTGTTAGTTGTGGCATTGCAGTGATTGGCCGGCCTGCACAGCGTGACCGAGCCTTTATAAGACCCGGCCGCGCTGTGCTCTGCACACAGCCATCCAGACAGTGAGTGTAGGGACAGTGTCTGCTGCTGCTTAGGGACAGATTTGCGGCCCTCATAGGTAGATCCGGAGCAGGGCTGCAAACTGCTGCTGACCACAACAGTCCTTCTCAGGACTAATCTAGGAAAATATAGGTAGGGTGATCCAGATCGGAATCCAAGCTTTTCTGTGACCATAACAGTACTTACTAGCTTGATACAGGTTAGGGACTAAAATCCTACTCTCCTGTGAGCTGAACAGTCACCAGACTGGTGTACTTACTACCTTGATACAGGTTAGGGACTAAAATCCTACTCTCCTGTGATCTGAACAGTTACCAGACTGGTGTACTTACTACCTTGATGCAGGTTAGGGACTAAAATCCTACTCTCCTGTGACCATTACAGTCACCAGACTGTTGTACTTACTACCTTGATACAGGTTAGGGACTAAAATCCTACTCTCCTGTGAGCTGAACAGTTACCAGACTGGTGTACTTACTACCTTGATACAGGTTAGGGACTAAAATCCTACTCTCCTGTGATCTGAACAGTTACCAGACTGGTGTACTTACTACCTTGATACAGGTTAGGGACTAAAATCCTACTCTCCTGTGATCTGAACAGTTACCAGACTGGTGTACTTACTACCTTGATACAGGTTAGGGACTAAAATCCTACTCTCCTGTGATCTGAACAGTTACCAGACTGGTGTACTTACTACCTTGATACAGGTTAGGGACTAAAATCCTACTCTCCTGTGAACATTACAGTCACCAGACTGTTGTACTTACTACTTTGATACAGGTTAGGGACTAAAATCCTACTCTCCTGTGATCTGAACAGTTACCAGACTGGTGTACTTACTACCTTGATACAGGTTAGGGACTAAAATCCTACTCTCCTTTGACCATTACAGTCACCAGACTGTTGTACTTACTACCTTGATACAGGTTAGGGACTAAAATCCTACTCTCCTGTGATCTGAACAGTTACCAGACTGGTGTAATTACTACCTTGATACAGGTTAGGGACTAAAATCCTACTCTCCTGTGATCTGAACAGTTACCAGACTGGTGTACTTTCTACTTTGATACAGGTTAGGGACTAAAATCCTACTCTCCTGTGATCTGAATAGTTACCAGACTGGTGTACTTACTACCTTGATACAGGTTAGGGACTAAAATCCTACTCTCCTGTGAGCATTACAGTCACCAGACTGTTGTACTTACTACCTTGATACAGGTTAGGGTCTAAAATCCAAATCTCCTGTGAGCTGAACAGTGACCAGACTGTTGTACTTACTATCTTTATACAGGTTAGGGTCTAAAATCCAAATCTCCTGTGACCTGAACAGTCAGCCAGGGGTGTATCTAGGTGGGTGCAGCCAGACCTTTTGCCCCGGGCGCAACTCAGCGGAGGGCGCTGGCGGCACCCCCCACCCCGCCCTCTTGCTACACCCGGCGGCCACACACACATTACAGGGGGCTGATAACCACAGTTTAGCGGCGCTTCCCTGAAAGGAAACGCCCGACGTCACTTCCGCACCAGTCTGGGGCCGCGGGGGCCACTGGGAGACTTGGCGGCAGCGGGTCCGGTGGGGGGTGACTGCAGGAGACCCGGGAAACTGCGTCACTGGCGGCGAAGGAGAGACAGTCTGGACGGGATGGGGTGAGTGACCGAGGAATCAGGGGTGGAGGAGGGGGGGCAGCAGGAGTGAGGAAAGCTGACAGCCCCCCCCCCACCTTGGGGAGGGGGCGCCAAAATAGAAGTTTGCCCCGGGCGCCATGACACCTTGGTACACCTCTGCAGTCACCAGACTGTTGTCGCTGTATACAGGCAAAATGCGCAAGGGCGTTGGCAAGGGCGTTGGCAAGGAACAAGGAAGTGAACGTGATGGTGGTGCAGGCAGAGGCCGAGGTCGTGTGCAAGCACTAATTTCGCAACAACAAAGGGGCACATCTACTCGCTCACACGTCCTGTCCCAAATTCTTGGGGCCCGCAGCAGTACACCGCTCTTGAACCAAGACCAGTGTCAACAGGTTGTTACTTGGATAGCGGATAATGCTTCAAGTCAGATTGGCACCTCCACAAACACCCTGTCTTCCACACGGTCAAGTGTCAGTAGCCGTGATACTGCACCGCACATTTCCCAACCTGATCCTCCTTCCTACCACCAGGCCGACTACACGTCCACGGACATTACTGATCCCACACTTGGACACTCGGAAGTCCAGAAGTGTGTACCCATGGGTGAGTGGAGGTACATGGCAAATTCCCATAACAAAATTTAAATTCCGCTGTCATTTGTGTGTGGTGTGGTGAAGTCTGGCGCAATCCAACCCTTCTTTATCTTGATCAGAGTCAGCCTGTCAGCATTTTCAGTTGACAGGCGGGTGCGTTTATCAGTAATGATTCCACCTGCGGCACTGAAAACACACTCTGATAAAACGCTAGCGGCAGGGCAGGCCAGGACTTCCAAGGCGTAGAGAGCCAATTCATGTCACGTGTCCAGCTTGGAGACCCAATAATTGTAAGGCACAGAGGAATCTCGCAGTACAGTTGTTCGATTTGCAAGGTACTCCTTCAGCATGTGGCCAAACTTAGCATTTCTTGTGGCACTACCCCGCACGTCACGGGCTGTGGTACGTGAGGGGCTGAGAAAACTCTCCCACATCGTAAAGACTGTTCCCCTACCTCTGGCGGATTGGACTTGTGCCCCTCTCGGCCGTACGCCTTGGTTGTCCACCGATTCCTGACCTATGCCGCTAGCGTTTTGTGAGGGGAATGCTTTGCCTACTTCCGTTGTTATGGCCTTCTGGAACTGCTGCATTTTGGCTGACCTCTCCGCCTCAGGAATGAGAGACATAAAGTTCTCCTTGTAGTGTGGGTCTAAGAGTGTTGCCAACCAGTACTGATTGTCGGCCAAGATGTTCTGAACGCGAGGGTCACGAGTCAGGCAGCTTACCATAAAGTCAGCCATGTGCGCCAGACTCTTAACAGCCATCACTTCAGTATGTTGACCAACACGATGACTGGACATGCTTCCTCCTCCTCCTCCTCATCTCCCCTGTCCTCTGGCCAGCCACGCTGAATCGAGGATATGACTGGTGTGCATGTCATATCCTCAATTTGGCCAGAGAGTTGCTCCATGTCTTCATCCTCCTCCTCGTCATAGTCCTCCACTGCACGTTGTGATGACATGAGGCTGGGCTGTGTGTTATCACCCACACCCACTATAGTTTCTTGCTCCAAGTCATCGCGCTCCGCCTGCAATGCATCATCTTTGTTTTTCAGCAGAGACCGTTTTAGAAGGCAGAGTAGCGGTATGGTGACGCTAATAATGGCGTCATCGCCGCTCACCATCTTGGTGGAGTCCTCAAAGTTTTGGAGGACGGTACATAGGTCGGACATCCATCTCCACTCCTCAGGTGTTATGTGTGGAGTTTGACCCATTTCCCGACGGCTTAGGCGATGCAGGTAGTCAACAACTGCCCTCTTCTGCTCACATATCCTGACCAACATGTGCAGAGTTGAATTCCAACGCGTGGGGACATCACACACCAGTCTGTGGGCCGGAAGACGCAAACGGCGCTGAAAGCCAGCAAGGCCGGCTGAAGCAGCAGGTGACTTGCGAAAATGCGCAGACAGGCGGCGAACTTTTACCAGCAGATCAGACAGCTCTGGGTATGATGTAAGAAACCACTGAACCACCAGGTTGAGCACATGGGATAAGCATGGAACATGCGTCAGCTGGCCTCGCCTCAAAGCTGCCACCAGGTTCCGGCCATTGTCACACACGACCTTTCCTGGCTTTAGGTTCAGAGGTGTCAGCCAGTAATCTGCCTGCTGTTTCAGAGCTGTCCACACCTCTTCTGCATTGTGGGGTTTGTCACCTATGCAGACTAGCTTCAGCACAGCCTGTTGCCGCTTCGCAGAGGCAGTGCTTCCAGCTTGTGACTGGTGTGGAGGGTACAGTGGATGAGGATGCGCAGGAGGAGGAGGCTGAGGAGCATGACATTCCGAAGCTGTAGAGTGTCGGTGAAACCCTGACAGAGTTAGGGCCTGCAATCCTTGGTGTGGGAAGGACGTGTTCCGTCTCCCTCGCTCAGACTGGGTCCCAGCTTCCACAATATTAACCCAGTGTTCCGTCAAGGAGATGTAGCGGCCTTGCCTAAAAGCACTTGTCCACGTGTCTGTGGTTAGGTGGACTTTGGCTGAAACAGCGTTGTTCAGGGCACGTGTGATGCTTTGGGACACGTGATTATGCAATGCGGGGATGGCACATCTGGAGAAATAGTGGCGGCTGGGGACCGAGTAACGTGGGACAGCAACCGCCATCAGGTCGCGGAATGCTTCCGTCTCCACCAGCCGGAAAGGCAACATTTCTAGCGCTATGAGTCGCGAAATGTGACAATTTAGGACTGTGGCATGTGGGGCGTTGGCTGCGTATTTGCGCCTGCGTTCAAAGGTTTGCTGAATGGATAATTGAACGCTGCGCTGGGACAAGAACGGGCTTGATGGTGGTGTTATTTGTGCGTGGGCAACTTCAGGTGCAGGGCCGGAGGCTTGTTCGCGGCCAGCATGGACAGGGGATTGGCTCGCACGCACAACACGCGAAGACGTAGCAGTGACATCAGCAAGCACCGCTCCTCGACTCTGTTGTACTTACCACAAAGTCAGGTGCTTGGCTGACATGTGCCTGATCATGCTGGTGGTGGTCAGGCTGCTAGTTTTCGTACCCCTGCTGATGTTGGCATGGCATGTGTTGCAAATGGCCTTTTTAGAGTCATCTGGAGCCAACTTAAATAACTGCCAGACTCGGGAAGACCTAACATTTGCACAGGCACCTTGTGTCGTGTTGTTGTTCCGGGGAACGGTTGCCTGCCTTCTGCCTGCAGACACGACCCTGCTTCGTACTGCCTGTTGGGATGCTACACCTCCCTCCCCCTGTGCACTGCTGTCCTCGCTCTGCATATCCTCCTGCCAGGTTGAGTCAGCTACTGGATCATCCACCACGTCATCTTCCTCTTCCTTGGATAATCGCTGGACTGCTCCTCCTTCTCCTCATGTGCCACCATGATGACCGTTACAATAGTTAGGCTGTTGTTTCAGGTATACCCCCAGTGGTAAATTTTTACGCCCATTCTTTTAGAATGGGCATTACAACGACAGGAGACCCGCTCCTTTTCAATGGGAAAAATGTTTTGAGGCCCTCCTGCACGTCTCTATCCAGGGACAATGTGGAGCCTCCCAATTTTTGGCTGCCCTGCCAAAGGGCTATACTATAATACACCCACTTCAGGTTTACAGGCCCTCCTGCACGTCTCTATCCTGGGACTATGTGGAGCCTCCCAATTTTTGGCTGCCCTGCCAAAGGGCTATACTACAATACACCCACTTCAGGTTTACAGGCCCTCCTGCACGTCTCTATCCAGGGACTATGTGGAGCCTCCAATTTTTGGCTGCCCTGCCAAAGGGCTATACTACAATAAATCCACTTCCTTACAATGGGCACTTCAGGTTTACAGGCCCTCATGCACGTCTCTATCCAGGGGCATTGGTGAGCCTCTCAATTTTAGACTGCCCTGGCAAAGGAAAATACTAGAATAGACCCAGTTCCTCAAAATGGGCACAATATGTCAAGACAGGGCTTCATGTACGTCTCTTCTCAGGGACATCGGAGTGCCGCACAATGTTTTCACGTAAAATCTTTCATGTAATCACAAAAAGTAACATACGCCAGCTGTATCTCACTATTGGGTATGTGCCCTTAACATTTCCACCCTAAATATTCATTTTGGTGTCATTTTGGAAGGTTTTCTGGTGACTCCGTAAAATTGGCGTGAAACTCGGACAACATTGTTCACAGCTGTGACTTTTGAGTGAGAAATGCTTCCAGGGGTCTTCCCCATGGTGTTGCCATGTCATTTGAGCACTCTTCTGAGACTTTTGTGACATTTTTAGGGTTTCTATATGCTGCCAGCAGTCATTTCATAAAAATACTCGGGTCTCCCATAGGATAACATTGGGCTCGGTACTCGGGCCGAGTACATGAGTTTCTCGGGATGCTCGGCCCTAGCTTCGAGCACCCGAGCATTTTAGTACTCGCTCATCACTAATAATCATCTTACCAAGAAAAAAAAACTGCACAGCACTCAAAGACAAATGTGAACTGGTGCTAGCAAAGCTGCAGGGTTATATAATATGAAAAAAATCCTTGCAGCACACAGCTACTACCAATGATGTACATAAGCTACAAGCTATATATATTGGAGGAAAAAGTTTAAAAACTTACGTTTTTTCAAAAAACTCAAAAATCTCCAATTTTTTATTGCACCCTCATCATGATCAACGTATTGGTCTCCTCCCAGTCTGCCATAACTTATCTACCTCTGACAAACGAGCCATTACCTCCCTCAAAGAGAACAACACCATCATTATCAAACCGGCAGACAAGGGGGGAGCGATAGTGGTCATAACCAGAAGCCAATACGTTAATGAAATCAGGCGACAACTAGCTGACACCGCCACTTACAGGAAACTACAATCGGACCCAACATTCAGTATCCGCAGGAAAATCGAAGCTACACTATCCAAACATTTACAACACGGAGCAATTGATAACAAGACAAAGACATACCTTACCAATATTCACCCAATCACCCCGGTACTGTACACGTTACCAAAGATTCATAAAGACCTTCACAATCCACCTGGTAGACCGATAGTCGCTTCCACTAACTCTATCCTCAATCCACTTCCCATATTCCTGGAAAAAATACTTACACCATACACACACCAAACTAGATCCTTCATCCTGGACACTGGTGCTTTCCTTGAGAAAATACGGACCTTACACAGCGTTCCTAATGATAGCATCCTTTGTACATTTGATGTTAACAGCCTCTAGACGTCTATTAAACACGACGATGGAATAGCCTGTCGCTTCACCTAGAATTTGTTAATAAACTGCTCACTTGATACAAACTCTTCCATTGCACGTGTGCATTGATGTTCGATATCATATTGGCTACGGGACCTCTGGCCCCTTTCAGTTGCACCGTGACCATCACTAAAGTGGAGTGCTAGCCTTCGAACTTCCTATACGACTACATTTGGGCTTTCAGCACCTACCATTCTCATGACATCCCAGACATATATGTATGATGATGCTGCAGGATCTTCTATCCTAGCAAAAATCCGAACTGGATCTGATTTTCTCCACATACCCAGTAAAGAGATCAAAACAAAGGATTGGGAGAAGGAGAGGAAAAAACTGATTGGATACGAACTACACTGCGCGACCTTGGGAGAATACTTCCGTCAAGGAAAGATACCCAGGGGCCTTCGTTGCAACCTCCGTCCCACTCTCTTCGCTGACAACAGCAAATACTGCAAGACTTACCAAAAAATTTTAAACAAATGCTCCTTTGACATCATCCTATTAACCGTCGAACACCTGCAGGTTGCTATTAAAGAAACAGAGGACAAGATCTCCGCTATAGAAACTCAACTCTTCTCCACCATCAACAGCACCGAATTGGACAACATCAAAAAGAAAGCTGAAACCATCTTATCCAGTCATCGCAAAACATTGGAGGAACGTAAACGCACTAAATTCCTAGGGGACACCGAGGACTACCTATCAAACAAAGTCTATAGATGGGAAGACCCCATCCCACGCAGACCGAGACATCCGAAACCACGCCGCCCACGTGAAGGCCCCCTCCATCTGGAGGAGCCTCACCGGCAGACTCTTCCGCAGGATCCGGGAGCGACTCTGGTGGGGCACCGATACCAAGACCTCACTTTTTAGACATAACCACCGTCCCACAAGGAGGTCTAGGAGGAAGAGATCTGGACCGGCAGATGATACTACGATCCCAGGTAGGAGTCCAAATATAGTGGTAAATATTTCCGATTACTCACTCTCCCCCATTGAACTAAAAGTTTTAAACTTAGGCCTTTCTTTTTGCCCAACACCACGTTGGGATTCCTTCCAGTTGGAGAAGGACCTCCAACGTTTCTATAGAAATCTAAGGTTGAAGGTTCATTTTAGTGACACCCCACTCCTTAGTGCCAAGAGCTTGGGGATAATACATGAGCGAGTTGAGAGACCTGCAATGTCAATTGACACACTGGGTCTACGCAACCTTAGTAGCTTTATACCACCTAAAACCTACCATGCCATAGAGACTTTTGTGAATCTCTTGGACAGGGACATTAAGGAAACTGTTCATGATCAACGTATTGGTCTCCTCCCAGTCTGCCATAACTTATCTACCTCTGACAAACGAGCCATTATGTAATACTATTGTATAGGGTTTGAGGAGTCTGATCGCTTAAGGGCAATGAAGAGCAGAGACGGGTTCTTAGGTGCAAGGTATTTATATATACACAGCAAAACAATGTGAATGCAGTACACAGCCAAAGCACACAACATAACACGACCCCAATATATAAATATATATATCGTAGTGTACAGTCCTTTAAGGAAACAGTCCGAAAAACCAATAGTCCGAAGCAAGCAAATCCGGATGCATATAGTCCGTAGCACGGGTCCTGGTACTGGAACAACGGGAAGAGATAGTCCGTGGTAAAAGGTCCCCACACCCGGATGACCGGGTAACAAGTTCAAACAAAGTTCCAAAGAGATAAAGAAACACAAGTTCCAAAAGCACACAGTACATAGGGTAATGACCGGGTAGTTGCTTACACACTTGAACGTCTGAGCCCGAAGGTAGAAGCAGCGGCACCAGAAGCACGATGCAGGAAGCTGTAAGGTGAACCGAGATCACACAGAGCTCCAGAGAAGTGAGTGAATCCAGGAGAACAGCTGAGCAAGAGCAAACCAGGAACCAGTATACTCAAGCAATGAATGCTCAGCTGAGCCAGGTCTTTATGTAAACGAGACAGGAAGAAGGGCAAAACAAAACAATGATCTCCATGCTGACTGAGGGCAAAATGGTCACACGGCAAGCCCGAAAACCTGGAATACTGACATTACTCCCCCCCCTGCAAACGGCCTCAGGACGAACCCGGACCAGGCTTGTCCGGATACCTCCGATGGAACTGCGCAACTTTCTGGGGAGCGGAGATGTTACCTAACGGTTCCCAAGAATCGTCCTCGGGAGAGTACCCCTGCCAACGAACAAGATACTGTAGCCGATGCCTATGGAGCCGAGAGTCGATGATGTCCTGAACCACAAACTGTTCGTGCCCATCAACCACCACCGGTGGGGGGGGGGGGGGGGGGGGGAGGCACAACGCGTCCCTGAAATGTATTATGGAAAACCGGTTTCAATAAAGATACATGAAAAACAGGATGTACCTTCAGAGTCCGTGGTAACTTCAGCCGACAGGCCACAGAGCTCACAATTCTGGTAATCTTGAACGGGCCAATGAATTTCTGTCCTAGTTTTCGTGAAGGAACACCCAACTTCAGATTCTTCGTGGATAACCACACCGAATCCCCTACCATATACACGGGTGCGGGTCTTCGGTGGACGTCCGCTGACTTCTTGTAACGCTCCTGAGCCGCGGCCAGTGACTCTTTTAGCACTTCTAGATTCTGCTGTAGAATCATCACTCTGTCCCCAACCGCTGGGACAGACGTGGCAACTGGCGACCTAGGTAAAATAGTTGGATGATAACCCAGGTTGGCGAAAAAAGGTGTTACCTTAGTGGAACTGCTCTGCGTATTGTTGTATGAGAACTCAGCCAGAGGAAGCAGCTTGTACCAATCGTCTTGGAGATGGCTGACATAACATCGCAGGTACTGCTCTAGGGTTTGATTAGTCCGTTCCGTCTGTCCATTTGTCTGAGGATGGTAGGCAGAAGATAAACGTATGTCAATATGCAATGCAGAACAAAACCCCTTCCAGAACTTGGCGGTGAATTGCACCCCCCGGTCAGAGATGATCTCATCTGGTACCCCATGTAACCGAAACACGTTCTGGACTACTAGATCTACTGTCTCTGCGGCGGAGGGGAGGCCGGTACATGGTATGAAATGAGCCGCTTTAGTCAATCGGTCTACTACCACCAAAATAGTATTGTGGCCCCTGAGTCAGGCAACTCCACAATGAAGTCCATCGAGATAGACCCTCAAGGGCGAGATGGTACGGGTAGCGGTTGAAGAAGTCCTGTAGGAGCAACACGAGGCACTTTGCACCGGGCATAAACCACACATGAGTGTACGTAGTCTTTCACATCCTTTAAGCAGGTGGGCCACCAGAAAAAACGGCTTAAGAGCTCCTGCGTCTTATGTACCCCCCTATGACCTGCCAACACTGAATCATGGACCAATTTGAGGACCCGAAGTCTTACAGCCTCCGGGACATAGATACGCCGTTCCCTCAGCCACAAACCATTCTTAAGGACTAGATTTACGTCAGTGGGTGGAGCAGCAAGGAATACGTCACCGTCATAGGCCAGCTGGAGGTCCTTCCACAGGTCCCGGTCCTGGAGTACTCCAACGAAATTGATATCCGATAAGACGGTCTTGGATGGGGTTCCTGGCACGGAGTCCACAGCGTGGATTCGGGACAAGGCATCAGCTTTCCCATTGCGGGACCCTGGACGGTACGAGACAATGAAATTAAACTGGTTAAGGAACAGGCTCCACCGGGCTTGCCGTGGAGACAGGCACCTAGCAGATTTAAGGAATTCCAGGTTGCGATGGTCTGTGAGCACTACCACTTGTTGTGATGCTCCCTGCAAATGATGTCTCCATTCCTTAAACGCGGAAATAATGGCTAACAGTTCCTTATCTGCAACATCATAGTTCCTTTCTGCATGGGACAACCGACGAGAAAAGAAAGCACACGGGTGTAGGAGTTCCTTGTCCCCAGTCCTTTGTGAAAGGATAGCCCCTAGTGCGTTATCGGAAGCATCGACTTCCACAATGAAAGGGAGTGCGGGATTCGGGTGTGTCAGTATGGGCGCCGAGGTAAAACAAACCTTGAGATGATCAAAAGCCCCCTGGGCCTGCGTGGACCATACGAACCTCTGCCCCTTCTTGGTGAGCAAGGTGATAGGACGCACAATCTCCGAGAAGTTGCGAATGAAGCGTCTGTAAAAATTTGCAAAACCGACAAAGCGTTGTACCTCCTTGATGTTTCCTGGTACCGGCCAGTCTAGAATTGCCTGGATCTTGCTGGACTCCATGTTTAATCCCTGAGGAGAGATAACATACCCTAAGAAGTGGATCTGCGAGCGATGGAATTCACATTTCTCCAGCTTGATGTATAGGTGGTGTGAGGTAGCGCCCCAGGGGAACCCGCTTGGCACGGGGAAAATGACAGCAGCGACTACATTTCAACGTAACATAAGCAGCGGATTTATTAATTTCTGTCATAAACCGCTTTCAACACATAAACCATAACACTATTTCCATTTTCACATATAATATGCATGTCCTTACATTGCATTATATGACATTCCCATATGACATTACATTACAGGACATTCACATACGGTTTCCCCAGAACTTCAAGGCGTCACCCACCGACCCTTGCAGACCTCAGTCTGGTTCTAAAGACGGCTATCACCGTCTATCACCCTGACAGGGATCATTCCCCATCCTATAGCACATGAGTCATCACACATGGCACTTTTTCATCAACCATTATGACTCATGCATGACACAGCATTCATGGCATTTTTACATACACCAATATGCTACACACTCAGGTCCCACAATAGTACCAGGAGCCCTGTCACTCAGTACACACAAGACCACCTGGCCCTTGAGCCGTCCTCGGTCCTGGACACTGGCTGGCATGCACACATCAGGTGCACTAGCATGGAGCTGGCAGGCTCCCATCACTTCCAGCACGTCTTCACATGGCAGTGGTCTGGACTTCTCTGATTCCCATCGTCCTCTCCTCACTCAGACACCTGGCAGGTTCTTATCCAGGCTGCCTCTCACAGCTGCAATCCAGTGAGTCAATCAGCACATCTCTCACACACAGACCTGAGATGTGATTAACCCCCTGTGCACCATTCAGGTTTAGCCCAGCAAAGCACTCATCCCCACAGGTTCAGACACTGCCGCTCATTAGGCTCATGAATCTCGCAGCTCTTCAGCACTCACACTCAGCGCATGAAAACACTTCAGCTGTTAACCCCCTGTACACCGGACAGGTTTCACACAGCATACACAATCAGGAAAACCAGCCCATGTGAACAGAGACCTGCATTGATAACCGGTGTGATGCACCCGGCCAGGGGCCACATCACCACATACCTCCCCCCTCTGTTCAAGCCCGTGCGGAGGGGTTGAACACAGTCTCAACACACAGGTCATAGAGTCTGTAGTAAATCCGGATGTGGCGCTGACTTGGCAACTTCGTGACACCTAGGCCACCGGAACCTTGAGCACGCCGACTTTGTCTTCGGGACTCCAAGGGCCTCCAGATGCTTTGAGTGCGACGGCTTCGTGACCTCGCCGGGCCACCGGCAAGATGCTGGGGTGCGTCGTGCGGTCGCCCATAGCAACTAGTCCATATTTAGTGCACCAACATAATTGTCCATAGCACACAAGTCTATATGAGGTGCTCATACTCCATACCACAGCCTTCGGCTGTACCACCCCCCCTGGGCTACCAGGCCCTTTCTCAGCGGGCTGGCGTCCCTCACCGGGCTGGCGTGCCCGCATTCTCCACCATATGTGAGGTAGCGCCCCAGGGGAACCCGCTTGGCACGGGGAAAATGACAGCAGCGACTACATTTCAACGTAACATAAGCAGCGGATTTATAATTTCTGTCATAAACCGCTTTCAACACATAAACCATAACACTATTTCCATTTTCACATATAATATGCATGTCCTTACATTGCATTATATGACATTCCCATATGACATTACATTACAGGACATTCACATACGGTTTCCCCAGAACTTCAAGGCGTCACCCACCGACCCTTGCAGACCTCAGTCTGGTTCTAAAGACGGCTATCACCGTCTATCACCCTGACAGGGATCATTCCCCATCCTATAGCACATGAGTCATCACACATGGCACTTTTTCATCAACCATTATGACTCATGCATGACACAGCATTCATGGCATTTTTACATACACCAATATGCTACACACTCAGGGCCCACAATAGTACCAGGAGCCCTGTCACTCAGTACATACAAGACCACCTGACCCTTGAGCCGTCCTCGGTCCTGGACACTGGCTGGCATGCACACATCAGGTGCACTAGCATGGAGCTGGCAGGCTCCCATCACTTCCAGCACGTCTTCACATGGCAGTGGTCTGGACTTCTCTGATTCCCATCGTCCTCTCCTCACTCAGACACCTGGCAGGTTCTTATCCAGGCTGCCTCTCACAGCTGC
Organism: Allobates femoralis; assembly: GCA_033576535.1. Lineage (NCBI taxonomy): Eukaryota > Metazoa > Chordata > Amphibia > Anura > Aromobatidae > Allobates > Allobates femoralis. Next base: position 770,691,548 of record JARQOC010000003.1, read on the forward strand.
AATCCAGTGAGTCAATCAGCACATCTCTCACACACAGACCTGAGATGTGATTAACCCCCTGTGCACCATTCAGGTTTAGCCCAGCAAAGCACTCATCCCCACAGGTTCAGACACTGCCGCTCATTAGGCTCATGAATCTCGCAGCTCTTCAGCACTCACACTCAGCGCATGAAAACACTTCAGCTGTTAACCCCCTGTACACCGGACAGGTTTCACACAGCATACACAATCAGGAAAACCAGCCCATGTGAACAGAGACCTGCATTGATAACCGGTGTGATGCACCCGGCCAGGGGCCACATCACCACAGTGGTTATCTCTCAGACGGGTAAGTACAGCCTTTACGTGCTCCTGGTGTTCCTGTAGAGAATCAGAGAAAATTAAGATATCGTCCAGGTATATCACCATAAACTGATCCAATAGATCCCTGAATATATCTTAAGGGTCCCATCTTTCTTTTTCACAAAGAAGATGGGAGCCCCTGCGGGTGAGGATGACGGCTGAATAAACCCCTTGGCTAAGCTTTCGTCGATATAGTCTTTCAATGATTGTAACTCCGGAGCCGCTAACGGGTAGACAGGACCAAACGGGATCTCGGCCCCTGGAAGCAAGTCTATGGGACAATCGTATGGTCTATGCGGGGGAAGCTGGTCTGCTTTTTTCTTGTCGCATATATCTGTAAACTCCTTATAGACTGGGGGGAGAACAGGTACCTGTATAGTGTCTTCCTCATTGTACGTTACCGGTACTGCTGGACTGATGGTCGGGCCGGCCTGGGGATGGAAAGATACTTCCTTTGTCTCCCAATTGATGATTGGATTTTCAGACCGCAGCCAAGGGAGTCCTAAAATGACTGGAAAGTGAGGAGAAGAAATCAACATAAAAGTCAGTGTCGCCTGATGACCCGGTTTCATTACACAGTTAAGAGGTACCGTCTCCTGATCTACAGGTCCTGAAACTAATGGAGAACCGTCCACAGTTTCCATGGTTATCGGTGACACTCGTTGTTGTGACTTGATACCGTGTCTCCTGGCAAAAGAAGAGTCCATGAAGTTGCCTCCCGCCCCGGAGTCTATCATGGCCAATGTCGGAATTGACTGTCCCTCCCACTGGATCTGAATTGGAAGAGAGCAATGGGTAGAATTGTCCTTAGGTACAGCTGACATTAGTACAGAAGGAAAAACCGCATCCAGGTGTATACTTGAGTCAGAGATCTCGGATTCGGTGTCCGTGTTATCACCCTCGGTTACGGCTGCCAGAACCTTATTTGGACGTTTAGGGCATTTTGGGCAGTTAATCAAAAAATGATCAGATTGACCGCAATAAAAGCATAAACGCTCACGGAGCCGGTAGTCGCGACGTTCGTTGCTTTCCCGTCGTTGTACTGAGTCCACTTGCATGGGAATGTCCTCGGCCTCCCGTGGACTCCTAGTAGCGGGCTCTCTAGGAGGGAAAGCAGAATTAGTTATCCGGTTTGCAGCTGCCCATTTTTCCTGTCTACATTCCGTCAACCGGGTATCAATGTGTACGCAGTGTTGAAGAAACAGTTCAAAGTCCTGGGGAGACTCAGCCCGAGCCAACTCGTCCTTAATGGCACCGGACAGTCCCTTTCTGAACACCGATAACAGCGCATTAATTCCCCAATCGACATCCACCACTAACCTTTTAAATTCAGTACCATATTCAATGACAGACCGATTTCCTTGACGTAGGGAAAGCAGAGCCGTTTCTGCGGTAGTACGGCGATTTGGGTCATCAAACATTTGCGCCATTGCTGTTACGAAATTGTCCAGGTTGTTCAAACGGATGTCATGACTTTCAATCATGGGATTGACCCAAGCCAGTGCTCGTGATGTTAACAACATGACTATACATAATACCTTCGACCGATCAGACCGGTAATAGTTAGCATGCACATCAAAAAACAGCATACGATTGAGCCAATGGTCATCTCAGACCACAGTCCGGTGTCTTTGGACATCCTTGATGTTCAACCTAAAGGATCGGACATCCTGTGGCGCTTTCCCTCACATCTGTCGAAACTGGGAGACTTTAGGACCAGACTTAAAGAATGGTGGCTTGAGTTCTCGAGAGATAACACGGCCCACAAAGATGACCATACGTTGTTCTGGGGAGCAGGGAAGGCAGTGGTTAGAGGACAAATTATTGCTCATACTTTAACACAAAAGAAGAAGCTGACAGAACAGTACTCAGTGGCCAGCGCGAAAGTCACAGACGCTTACAGGACATTCCGCCTCACATGTAATCAGTCTGACAGACAGAAATGGACAGAGGCGAGGAAAGATTTTGACAGATTGGCAGAGACCAGGGAAATCATGATACGTGGTCAGCTGGACGTGGATCTAAATAGATTTGGCGATAAGGCGGGGAAGTTACTGGCGAACCTGGCTAGGGGTCGCAGATTACCTAATCCGATTATGGGACTACGTCGTCAGGGTGGGGAAGTGGTTACTAGCCCAAGGGACATTAATAATGTACTGGGAGACTTTTACCGAAAGCTTTACAGAGTACAGGGAGAACAAATGTCGGGAGGAGAAGATTGGTTACGAAAGATACACCTTGACTCGATCTCGGAAGCAGATCTGGACGTTCTTAACAAACCCATATCGGAATCCGAGGTCGACTCAGCCATCAGGAAATTGGGTACTAATAAGGCACCAGGCCCAGACGGTTATACGGGGGAGTTTTATAAAATCCTGAGAGAGGAGGTGACCCCAACACTGACGGGGATGTTTAATAGATTTACCATGGGTGACCCTATACCTGACGACACGAATATGGCCTATATTAAATTGTTGCCCAAAGGAGATAAAGATAGAGAAAATCCGGCAAATTACAGGCCTATATCTCTCGTAAATGTGGACCTTAAACTTCTATCTAAAATAATGGCAGACAGGCTGGCCCAGGTCCTCCCAGAACTCATTGAGGCTCACCAGTCTGGGTTTGTTAAAGGGCGTTCCGCAGTGACTAACATCCGCAAGGCGTTATTGGTGTTGGATGTGGTGCGAAATAGTGCCAGACAGGAGGGGAAAGATCCGGCCATGGTCACCTTGGACGCAGAAAAGGCGTTTGATAATGTCCGGTGGCCATGGCTGGATCTGGTTATGAATAGAATGGGCATAGAGGGCAGATTTCGTAGCTTTATTTCTAATCTTTATTCTAACCCTACTGCGAGGGTGCACACCCCGGGCTTCCTGTCACCGAAATTTCCGCTACAGAAAGGGACTCGGCAGGGGTGCCCACTATCGCCTCTATTGTTTAATATAGCCCTGGAGCCCCTGGCGAGATACATTAATAATGCTAGCCCATTTTCAGGAATTAAAGTGGGACGCTGCGAGGTGAAATCTGCTCTGTTCGCAGATGATATCGTTCTCTTTTTGGATAACCCGGAAAGTGATCTGCCTATGTTGATTAGGGGCATTGAGTCATTTGGAATCTTTGCGGGTTTTCCTTAAACAGACGAAAATGCGAAATACTGAGTATTAGAGGGGGGGGAGCTTTAAGGGAAACTGCGAACGCATTGGGAATTCCGTTGGCCAACTCTCACATCAAATACCTAGGGATCCAGTTAGGCAGGACACCGAGCCAGGTCTACACCCTTAATTACTCCCCACTTTTTGACAAAATTGAACAGGAACTGAAAAGGTGGGCAAATCTTCCACTTTCCCTGTTGGGTCGATGTCATTTAGTAAAGATGGTAAGTTTTGCCCGACTTCTCTATCCTTTACAAACGATTCCCCTACTGTTGAAACATGTTGACGTATGTAGGATTAATAAGGCATTCTCCACGTTCGTGTGGAAGGGAAAGAGACCTAGACTTCGTCTGGGTACGTTGATGTTACCGCGAGCTGAGGGGGGTACAAACTTACCTGACTTGAGGGGTTATAATCTGGCATGTTTGCTGCGGCACGTAGTAGAGTGGATCACAGCTGCTAACAGATATTCTGCTGGCCCACTTGAGGTGGAATTCTGTGCCCCTTGGGACCGTTGTTCCCTCCTACATTCATCCCTAGCAAGCATTCCGCCTCATATCAAGTCAGCCGTTGTCTGCAAGGACACAATTGCGGCATGGAAGGCGGTCAGGAAGAAATGTGGCCTGTCCTGGAGGGTCTCTAAACATCTTAATCCATGGGCCTTCCCTGACTTTACTATGGGACGTGACAACGCACTATTCAGAGACTGGAGAAGGAAGGGGGTGTTGAAGATGGGCGATCTGCTACATAAGACGGAAGGACGTTGGATGACGGGGTTGGAGATTCTGGGCAATTTTGGACTGGGGGGGACACAGGGTCTCCAATATATGCAAATAAAAAATCATGTCATGGCACGACTACGTGATGTATCCAAGGAACTGTCCCCAAACGTTTGTGACAGACTAATTAACATGGAATCTTCCCAGCTGAGCATCTCTTCCATATATAGGGAACTTAGGGTCATTCTGTCACCGAGTGGGGACTCGGGATTGTTCTCCGTGTGGAGGAGATATTTGGAGGATGACTCAGTGCAGGACAGTATTTTGACAGGGTGGGATAAAGTACGGCGCTATATTTCCAGTGAACAGTGGAGAGATTCACATTTCCGCATCATTCATGCGATGGTATACGGATTTAACTTCCCGCGTTCTTTATCCAATCCAGATCGCCTACTTAATTGCCCGAAATGTCAGCGGGAAAAAACTGATATGATACATGGTATATGGAAATGCCCTAAGGTCCAAGTATTCTGGAGCATGGTAGATGCCCTGCTCTATAGTTACTGTAAATATCACTATGCTATGGAACCCTCGAAATGGATATTCCAGGACTTGGAGACGCCTGGGAGTCACAGAGGGGCCTTGCGTTTGGCCCATGTCCTTATGCTGTTAGCGAAACGCCTGCTACTCCTTTTCTGGCTACGACCGGATTTACCGGGAGAGTCTGACATGGTGATGGGCTTGGACAGAGCGCTGGAAATAGATAGACGAGAGGTGCTAAGAGATAAGGAGGCGATGATGGTGGCCTTCATGGAGAAATGGAGGAGTTTCATAGAAGCCAAGACCTCAGGGGAAGCGATACGTGATATCATGGTCCCACTTAAAGACACTTCATGGTACCTTCTGGAGGAATTAGGGGGGACTTTGGGACGACTAGATGTAGGATAAGAAATATGTTATAGGGGAGTAAAGATAGGGACTCACACTTACAGATAGATTTATAAGATGGCAAGGTCTCGTACATCCACCGCTGGAATATAAACGGTATTAGATATTGAGACACAAAGCCTTGAATAGGTGGTATTGGAGGGGTCCTTGCCCATACCTTGCGGCACTTGGATATTACTTGGAGATTTGGGAGCATTGTGATTTTTGTTATATGATAAATACACCGATTTGACATGCAAAAATGTCTATATTAATGTTTGTTTAATTTTTGTATGATTGTCTTGCTCTGATTTTGTATATTATGATTATACCGAATGTAAACTATTTTTGTTGGAAGAAAACTTTGGTGGAAAATTGAATAAATATGATGTTTCAAAAAAAAAAAAACAGCATACATTGATTAATAAACCCACGGAACTGAGTACGGTCGCCACTGAACCGAAACGGGGGTAATTTAGGCATACTGGTGGCTGGTGTGGGTATTTTTCCCAGATCTTCCACTCTGGTTTGCACATCTCGGAGAGCCTGACCCACAGCCTGGTGATCATGGCCTAGCTGTCTCTCCATGTCCAGGACCTTATTTTGCACCGCCTCCATCTCCTGCTGCAAGGAGTTAACCATGGAGAAAAGCTTCTCCACCCGTGTCTCCGTCATTGCCCTAAGCAGACTCCTCTTTGTGGCTTGAGTATAATGTAATACTATTGTATAGGGTTTGAGGAGTCTGATCGCTTAAGGGCAATGAAGAGCAGAGACGGGTTCTTAGGTGCAAGGTATTTATATTGTAAGAACACACTCGGGGTTCGCCTTTGCCAGGTCAAAGGGCACGTATGTGTCGTGTGTCACTCAGTCCACCAGCAGAGACTTAGAGGCCACTGGCCCTGGGCCAGAGTTTATTGTGGTGAAAGCAAACAGAAATAAAACAAAACAGCAAACAAAAATCCTTGCCTGTCCGGCACTAACTAAACATAATCCAACCTCACTATAGACTGAAGGGCTTCTCCCTTCAGCCAAACCATAGAACCAAAGCTCACTGCTTTCACTCACATGTGTCTCCAAGCACAGTCAGGCCTCCTGTGTTCACAGACTGAGAGAGAGACCCCTCCCGACCTCCCAGACTCCTTTTACCTAGCCCAACCGCCTCCCACTAATTCATTAGCAGCCAGGTGATACTGACCAGGTTAGGTTGCATAGGACAGATACCTGGGAGAGATATATCTGCCCTCATCCACTAATCCCACATGACTCTCACAATATATACACAGCAAAACAATGTGAATGCAGTACACAGCCAAAGCACACAACATAACACGACCCCAATATATAAATATATATATCGTAGTGTACAGTCCTTTAAGGAAACAGTCCGAAAAACCAATAGTCCGAAGCAAGCAAATCCGGATGCATATAGTCCGTAGCACGGGTCCTGGTACTGGAACAACGGGAAGAGATAGTCCGTGGTAAAAGGTCCCCACACCCGGATGACCGGGTAACAAGTTCAAACAAAGTTCCAAAGAGATAAAGAAACACAAGTTCCAAAAGCACACAGTACATAGGGTAATGACCGGGTAGTTGCTTACACACTTGAACGTCTGAGCCCGAAGGTAGAAGCAGCGGCACCAGAAGCACGATGCAGGAAGCTGTAAGGTGAACCGAGATCACACAGAGCTCCAGAGAAGTGAGTGAATCCAGGAAAACAGCTGAGCAAGAGCAAACCAGGAACCAGTATACTCAAGCAATGAATGCTCAGCTGAGCCAGGTCTTTATGTAAACGAGACAGGAAGAAGGGCAAAACAAAACAATGATCTCCATGCTGACTGAGGGCAAAATGGTCACACGGCAAGCCGGAAAACCTGGAATACTGACACATTACCTCCCTCAAAGAGAACAACACCATCATTATCAAACCGGCAGACAAGGGGGGAGCGATAGTGGTCATGAACAGAAGCCAATACGTTAATGAAATCAGGCGACAACTAGCTGACACCGCCACTTACAGGAAACTACAATCGGACCCAACATTCAGTATCCGCAGGAAAATCGAAGCTACACTATCCAAACATTTACAACACGGAGCAATTGATAACAAGACAAAGACATACCTTACCAATATTCACCCAATCACCCCGGTACTGTACACGTTACCAAAGATTCATAAAGACCTTCACAATCCACCTGGTAGACCGATAGTCGCTTCCACTAACTCTATCCTCAATCCACTTTCCATATTCCTGGAAAAAATACTTACACCATACATACACCAAACTAGATCCTTCATCCTGGACACTGGTGCTTTCCTTGAGAAAATACGGACCTTACACAGCGTTCCTAATGATAGCATCCTTTGTACATTTGATGTTAACAGCCTCTACACGTCTATTAAACACGACGATGGAATAGCCTGTCGCTTCACCTAGAATTTGTTAATAAACTGCTCACTTGATACAAACTCTTCCATTGCACGTGTGCATTGATGTTCGATATAACATTGCTGGAATGGCGCTGGCACCAGAGGTGAGTACAAGATTTTTTTTATTGTAACGGCGGCAAACATGGTATGAGGTAGCGCTTACTGAGCGTGTAAGGGAACACTCACTGTGTTGCACAATTAAAGCACATAGTAACGGTTTTCTATATAAACAAGTCCAGTTGGTTTATTAATGACATCATAACACCGACTATAGTATAGTTCATCTCAATGCCTTAGCAAGAATGGTACATACACAGTCCAGAACCTTTCAATGGCAGCAATGGCCACCTGGCTTTGGAAACATTCCTCAGCAATGTAACAACATCAATGTCCATATTAAAGAGGACCTGTCATCTTCCCCCCATGGATTAGAATCTAAGTCCACCACTGAATACAGCATGTATGCTGCATTCAGGCAAGGGGTCCCCCATGGCTCTGTGGGGCTGCTACCCCAATATATAGGCTTATAAAAACTTACAGTGAAAATCCTTGGAGGCGGGCCCTTGTGATTCAGGCACCTCGTCCACGGGGGCATTTCACACCCCCCTGCACCTTTGTGCCGCCCATGTTCTCACTGCCTCACCCGTTCCCTTGGGGGACCATGGGGGACCCCTTGCCTCAATGCAGCAGACTTGCTGCATTCAGAGCTGGACATTGATTCACATCCATGGAGGGGGTGACAGGTCCTCTTTATACATAGTCTTTTAACCTTCCAGGGTCTAGCTGCTTTTATGAGCTCTGTTCCATCAGAGCTGTAGCTTTAAGGCTCTGTAGATGTGGTCACCAGCCCTCATGGATTCAAGGGATGACATCTTCCTGTGGCACCCCAGAGTCCGCTTGCCACAGTGGCATTGCCTCCCACGGGGGGTGATGTCATGCTTGGAAGCAAGAAGAGGTATCCACATCAGGTAAGTCCACAGCATGCAATACTTTTCCGGACTCCTGACCAGAAGGGGGAGCTCTGAAACTCGGGTTCAGGGGAGCTCCCCTATAAATTCTGGCCTGGGGGAGGGTATCGACAGAACGCAAGAGAGTTCAGTTCCTAGGAGGACTGTGAAGACAACCTGTGAACTGGAGCAGTGCTAAGCTCATCCCAGGTAGTGTAGAAAGAGAAGCAAGCGTGAGGGACCCATAGGTGAGGGTCTGAGGAAGGACAGAAGCAGGCCTGGGGAGTGGAGCCAGTTGCCCGGCTCACCCTAGAGTAGAGCGCCAGAAATGGACATTGAAGTCTGAGGTTGTGAGGGTACTTCTGACCCAGCAGCCAAAACTCTACGTCTCTCAGCCACAGCAAGGCACCTGTAGGCACAGCAACATCGGAGAGCTCAGGGACAGTTGCCAGAGGAGTGGTGCCTGGGAAGGGATCAAACTGCCTGCCATAGAGGCGAGAGACTTACCAGCAGGAAAAGAGGGTCGCTGCTTAGCTACAGGCAACCAAGACCAGCAAAGAGGAGCGCAGCAGAGAGGCCTCAGAACTCATCGGGTTAGGATATCGGGAGAACTTGCTTCCAGGCCACCTGGATTCCTAATATCTCCTGTGGACAGTGACTTGGTTTGAACCTCCAACTACCAGTAAAGGTAATGGAGACTACGTACTGTATGTCTGTCGGTTATTACGCGCCCTCAGTCCTGCACCCCAACGGCCAAACACCGCCATAGATTATACCGGTTGCCCTGGAGAACCGCTCCACCCGAGGGGAGTGATACCACCTCGGCTGCGAATCCACCTTCCCCAGAGGTCCCGCACCGCAGCATCAGCCATCAATAGCTGAACAACACAGGTGGCGTCACGACTCCTATCCCCAAAAAACGAAATCCCTGAACTTTTATTTGATACCAAGTATTTAAGCCCAGTTCCGAGTACCCCACGGCCCTGGGGCGCATCATTCTCAAGCACTGAGACCTAGTCTCCTGACTGTGTGTCTTTTCAACACCGCAACGCATGCTCCACTCTCAGGCATGCTCATTTGCCATGTGGGCCAAACAAGAAGTCCAAGACCTTCCTTGCATCACAGGTGATGTGATCCATCAGGAATCTCATTCTCATTATATCAATTAGATATGCCTATATGGGACGTATGTGTATGCTCAGTCCCGCACATCACTTATGAACATCCTATGAAACCAGCCTTTAAAGTAAAAATAAGATTCCTGGTACCAGAAGTCCCAGCAAACTATCTAGTTCCATATCACATCAGATCTCTGTCTGTGCAAACATACCAGCCATATAACTATCTAGTTCCATATCACATCATATCTCTGTCTGTGCAAACATACCAGCCACATACATTGCCGGTATTCCTCACAATGGGAATGAGAGCTAGCTGTCTGAATATAGGTCAATGCTCTAAAAGTGGCCAAACAAAAAGTCTTGAAAAATAAGGCACAACACTGTAAATATTCAGTGTGGCGCCCCGCCAAGCAGGCGTCACAGAGGGGTACTGCACCCGTAAAAGAGGTGCAGATACTCCAGCTGCAGGTGGATCATAGGATGGTGGGTGGTTCCCATTCACCAGCACTCCCACACTAGATTACAAGGTGGGAGGTCACCCGGGAGGGAATAAAACCACCTCTAGGGGGAACAAGGAGGTCTTTGTCTCTACGTTTTGGTCCTGTGAGGTCTTTGCTGCTAGGTCTCTCGGCTGAGGGACCAGGAGGGATGGAAGAGGAGGAGAGAGCTTGAGGAAAGATCCCAGGAGCAGACAGCCAAAAGGGAGTTAGAAAGAACTTGAGGAGGTTCAACCCTGAAAGCTTACCGGGCACCGAAGCCCACACCTGTGGGATACTTTAGGACCACAGAAAATCCGGAGACCCGTGGAGTCTACACTTCTCCAGGTCACCTGAGCGACCAAAAGAGGGTACCAGGCACCACTTGATGGGAAAGCGGACAGCCAGCAGAGGGTTATCCGACGGAAGCAAAGGAGAGAGAAAGAAGGAGGTCAGGTTGGCTTTAAGGAACCAGACTTCACACCACCACTGGGAAGCAGGACAGGAACATACGAGGGTAGAGCACGAAGGCACACACCAGGGGTCCACAAAACCACCTAAGATCTGCCTGCGAGGGGCGTGGCCTAGCGGCATGTGAGAGAGGCAGCAGGACCGCTGAGCTCCCGCACATAATCCGGTTTAGAAGCCGCTGAGTCCCGCAGCGCGGCTAAAAACCGTCAGAGTGCGACGGAGACGGTGGCGGGAGCTGGCTGGAGCGTACAGACACGCTCATACAGGACCGCGGCCATGGCAAAAGGCGGCCGCCGCCCGGTCACAGGAGAAGCTGGGAGGCTTATCCAAGATGGCGCCGGAGCTGAGGCGCGCTCCACAGCAGAGGCCACAGAGGAGAGTGCGGCCAGAAACAGGGCAGTGGCGGCCCGGCTGCGGCAGTATGCCAGAGTGGAAGAGGTGGAGAGGGAAGCAGCCCAGGAGACTGACGAGGAGGACAGAAGTGAAAGTACACATGATGCTCTGGAGGCTGGAGAGGAGGGGGAGGAAGAGACTGAAACCATGAGGCAGCAGGAGGCTGGGACAAGCTGGGGAGAGTTAGTGGAAAAGAACTGTAGACAAATGCAACAATTGCAGATGCAAATGCCAGCAGACCCCACTATAAAGGACGTATTATTGGCAGTCATGCAGTGTGGTTCAGCTATATCTACTGTACTGACCCAGCTTGGTCGTATGCAAGAATCATTACAAACAGTGAAGCACTACCTGCACAGGGTTAAAGACCGTACTGGTGATTTGGAGAAAAGAGTTAGTGCTGCTGAAAGCACCCTGACCACCACAGTGAAATTTCAGTCGGAGTCTAAAAGGGAAGCTCTGCCTTATTTGCCAAAACTGACGACCTGGAAAATAGGTCACGCCGCAACAACGTGCGCATAGTGGGGATCCCCGAAAGATATGAGGGGAGAAACCCCACCGAGTTTTTTGAGGCGTGGATCAAGGACAAGATAGGGGCGGACAATCTAATGCACCTATATGCTGTAGAGCGTGCACATAGAGTCTCTGCTCGCCCCCCCCCTCCTCCCGCACGGTGTTAGTGAAGATGCTGCACTACAGAGACAGAGATAATATACTACATTTTTCCAAGGATCATCCAGATCTCTCCGTAGATGGCTCCAGAGTCTCGTTCTATCCAGACTATTCTCTGATAGTCCAAAGACAGCGTGCCAAATTCAGCGAAGTCAAGAAGAGGTTGAGGTCGCTTGAAGTTAAATACTCTTATGATTTTCCCGGCGAAACTGAGGATTGAGGCTAGAGGGAAAACTCTTTTTTTTGATTCAAAGGATGCGATGAACTGGATTGACATGAATGAAAGACATCTGAGGAAGGAGCTAGAGGAGCATGGATGAGGGAGACCTGGTCGTGGTATCCGGTCTGTAGAAGGTTTTCCCTGTTCTTGTTCCGTTAACAAGATTATCTGGGATATTGGGTCTCAAACAGATATTTTTCTTTGTTTGATATTTTTCTATTGATTGCTCTATGAAAGAAGTCCATAATGATTTATTAGGGTTTTGCGCGAGTATTGAGGGGCATAGATCTAAATGTCTATGCCGTGCTGCGGGGTGCTATCCTGAAGGGAAAGGGGAGCATGAGGGCATTGAAGCGCTCATTGCATAACCTGAGAAAAGGACAATGCTATCGTCCTTACAGTTAATGGTTCAGTTTGTTTTTTTGGGTATGTTGAGGGGGTGGGGGGGAAGGGGTTCCAGGTCTGGTAGGGGTATCACTTTTTATGCGATCGTAGGTAATAACTATGTTAAGATGGGTTGGTCTCGAGCTCTGATTGCAATATACCAAAGAAGTGGGGTCTATCAGGGTAATTAGTTGGAACACTAGGGACCTAAAGACTCCAGTAAAAAGGCAGGCAATTTTTACCTTTCTCATGGCTCAGAAACCGGCAATAATTTGTCTACAAGAGACTCACCTCACTACTGATACTATTAATTTATTGGATAAGAGATGGGTGCAGGAGGAGTTCCATTCTACATATTCTGAATATGCTAGAGGAGTTAGCATACTGGTATATTCGGGGATTCAGTTTACATGTCATAAAGTAATCACAGATGCTGAGGGACGGCTTGTCTTCCTTTACTGCAGTATACATAACGTACAAATGGTGATTGTCTCCGTCTATATCCCCTGCCATATAACAGTAGACCCGTGCATCAGATTCTTCACCTCTTGAAGGACTATCCAAACACTCCATATTTGCTGGTGGGAGATTTTAATAACATACAGGATTCACATTGGGACAAGGGAAGTCGTGAGCCACTTAAATTGGGAGGTAATTGCACACCATTTGGTATACTGATTAAAGAGGTAGCCTGGGTAGATATCTGGCGAAGCCGCAACCCGAACACTTATCAATACTCATGTTTTTCGTCTAGTTATTCGTCTTTGTCACGTATAGATATGGCCCTGAGTGATTGGTCCATGCAAGAGAAAATACTGAAAGTTGACTATCTCGGACCACTCGCCTATCTATGTCTATTGAAATCAGGGGGAAATCTGCTCAGATGGGCGTAAGGCCCCAGTGGAGGTTAAACCCATTTTGGTTGCAAATCATAGATAAAGATGATCATTTTGTCCCAGAGCTAAAAGAATATCTTGAGTTTAATCGGGGCACTGCTTCTGGCTTGGTGGTGTGGGACACATTAAAAGCGTACCTGAGGGGCATGTGTATACGGGAAATATCAAAGGCAAAGACGAGGACTAGGGCACACACTGAGCGTGCTCTGGGGGAGCTTGGGGAGGCGGAAAAGGCTGCCGCACTGGATTTTACTCTTCCCGCCAAGAAGTGATTGAAACGAGCCCAACAGGCTATGACAAAAATAACCATGCAGGAGGTGGCTCAAAAGAGATTATTTAAATCCATACAGTCATATCAAGAAGCGGAAAGTGTGGGTCATCTGCTATCTGTTATTGCTTCGGCTCAAAGGGGGTCCTCTTTTATAGCTCAGCTCCAAAACTCTGAGGGAAGGGTAGTAGGCGATACACCTGAAATATTGAATGTCCTGAAGATATTTTATAAAGACCTGGATTTGTCACAAACTCCGGCTGTGGCGCCCCTGCGTCCAGGAGGCCACAAAGGGAACTGCAGCCAGGCAGGTAGGACATTGTTGCACAACAACACCCTCACAGCCCACACAACCCACGTGTCAGGAGAAGGTTACATCCAGCCCTGAGATTATATACTCTATGAGATCGAGGGGTGGTGGATCAGAGAAGTGGGTTGGGCACACCAGAGGTCAGGTGACTGACAGTATATAGTGAGGGGGAGGAGTGAAGGAAGTTAGTAGGCCACAGTAGGCTGAGATGCAAAGACCAGAAGCTGAGACAGAAAGACAATCACACGTCCTGTGAGTGCAAGGCTAGGAGCACAGAATCCGTACTGAGCCAGTGTGAGCCAGAGGGGAGAGAAAGCCTGTCCGATGCTGATGCCACCAGGAATGTGACAGGTCAGAGAGGGACGGTGTAACCCGGGCCCTAGGAATGCAGCTGAAGCTACTGACTGTAGGCAGAGAAGTCCCTCCTATGATACTGGAAGGAACAGAAAGGAGAGAGCCTGGTAGAGCCTCGTACTGAGGACTGCTGGAGGCTGGGCTGAGTAGAGTGTCGGCTCTAGAGGGGACCGTAGTTCACCCGGCATTCCCAAACACCGACGGGGGATCACAGCTTCACACTAGGATCCCTAACCCAAAGGACAGGCAGCTCAGTGACAACCAGGAGGGCCCACCAGGGGTCCGAGTCACCGCCATACTGTCCAGCGCACCACACACCACCCGTACAGACGGAGACCGTAAACAGCCCGGAAAGGGACACTACAGACTGTGTGAGGGGTCACAGAGAGAGAGAGGCCTGGCTGCAGGGAGCAAAGGGAACCCGGAGAGGGAGAATGTACCCGTGTACTTGAACTGTGTACTAAGAACTGTACTTAATCTTGTAAGAACTGCAAACTACTTGTGAATTGCTGGAACAACTAAGAGTAAAGCTTTGGAAACCCTGGAACAGTTTCCCTTGTGTCTCTGCGTGCAAGCTATTCTCTCCATACAGGACACAGCCTGTCAGCACCAGCCAGAAGGAGAGACCCCTGCAGCCTGCAAAGTAAGTGTCCTGGACATTCCACAACCCTTAACAATTACTGCCCCGGGGGATACAGTTCTTCCCACTGGAACTACACCATCTCCGCTGCCACTCCATCACCCCCGGAGGTTCTGCAGCAGCGGCGGCCCCCATCACTGGCCGCACCAAGTGGGTGGCGTCACGAATGACATTTCCCCTGTAAATATTTCCCCCTTTATTGTCGAGCCAGGGACACGGTCCGGACCAAGCCACCCGTGACTTCCCCGGCACCGTCCAGTACCGAGTACCCCCGTCCCAGTGGGCTAGACAACCTGGCGTCACGAACAAGATCTACCCGGTCCAAAAGAATTGGACCTTGTGCGCCTAGACAACGTGTTCTGAACTTTTCCCGCCAAAACTGACCTTAATGGCGGCCATAGGGGACTAGCGCCATGTGCAGAGGGGGCGTTCCCAAGACTCCCATCGTGGGCCGGTCCGGTCCAAGGCGCGAAAAGAAGGTCCCGCCCTGGCTCTCCTTAACTCTGGGAGAGCCAGCTGTCACTCTCAAAGAAGAGCCGCCGCCCCTAGACCCTCCTACCAAGAAGCTGGCGCGAACCGAGAAGAAGGAAATCGTCATCAGGAGGGGGCTGAGCGAGCAACCAGAAGAGAAGCAGTCGCCAATCCAGTACATGCGGACGGAAGCGGAGGACGCCCAGAAGAGCGCTGCGCACGAGAGACCGCGTGTGATCCCGAGGGCCCACAGGACGACCCCGTGGAGGAACCCGGCCAGGGAAAGAACTCTTGTGATCGTGCAGAGATGGCTGAAGGCGGAGAGGAGCGTCCCTACTTCCTAGACACCCGGAGGGGTGTATTGCGGCTGCTACCCCAATGGACGACACGGGCCCAAGAGGAGAATCGGACCCGGGTCCAGATAGACATCGAACACCGCCGGGGCTATGAAACGCAGTCTATGCGACCCGGCTGGGTCGGAGAGCCGTGTGAGCATGCAGGGAGCGAGGCCGAGGGCCATACCGCGATCCTGGTGGATGTAACTACCCCACAAGCCGCACCGTGTAAGGCACAGAAAGAAGCCGACCCACTTGGAGCTTTGCCGGAGGGATTCCTGACGTTGCCGCAGCCCTGATACCACCACCGACTTCCACCGAGGTGAGAGGGGAGCAGCTCCGTTGCTGGTGGGAGCGGAGTAGAGATTGCGATGACCTAATGGGCTTCCTAGGAGACCCCGCTGGAGAGTCAGGCCCTGCGGAGCTGATAACGCGGGAGGAGTACATCCGTAGATGCGTAAGGAAGTGGGAAAAAGAGGAGGTGGAGCGCCAGGTGCAGAAGCAGATAATGGTGGCCCGTGCTAAGGAGGCCAAGATTATAGCCTGCCGAGACAAAGAGATCCAAAAATCCCCGCGACATGAGGGCCAGATCGTCAAAATAGTGGAAGCCAGAGGCTTTGCATTCGCTCGTGAACCCGGTGTGAGGCAGGATATATTCATCAATAAGAGGGAAGTAGAGGAACAACTCCCACCAGACCATCCTGATAGACAGGTCGAGATTGGAGAATGGGTGTCGTACCACACCGTCCAAGGTGAGCGTGGCCCATACGGCATTAAAGTTAAAAGACTCTGCTTAAATTCTGAGGAAGTGGATGATGCGTCAACCTTGGAATACTTTGAATTAGAAGATGACACCAGAGTCACCAGCTACACGGACGTGGCTGTAAACACGGATCCTGTGACGATCCTAGAGACTCTTCCACCAAAGAAGGATGCAATAACCCAGACCCCGGAAAGCTACTTGCTGATAGCTTCACTGCAGAACTTGGAGGTTTATCCCAGAAAAACACCATCGCAGATGTTGCCTTGGAAGCAAGCAAAGGAGGCGTGAACACGGGTCCTGCATCAAGAAGAACAGATGAAGAACTGTAAGTGTGAATGTGCATTGTTCCTTATTGATCCCATACCTTACCTGAATGAATGCTAACATTCCCCTGTTTGTCTTTATATGATTATTGAACATTTGCACCATGAACAATGACTTGGTACGAACTTCCCTTGTAAATAGTTGAGCACCTTAGTGTGCTCCCCTTTGGTTTTAAGACCAGCTGCACATGCGACGTAGTGCATGAGACTTTGACTGTTTTGAAGCTGCTTTTTGAAACTTTTTGCACTTTTGAAAGAAGAACTTTTATACTTTCGATACAAAGTAGTGACTTTAATAATGTGTTTAAGCTACAGGGAAGTGAATGCATTGTAGCAGTAGACCACGTAAAGGTCTAGATAGATAGAGAAGAAGGGTAATGACGTAGATACCCATGCACTTGTTTTATAGTTAACGTAACGTTTGAAGAATCATGCCTCCCGGAAGGGAAGAAATCAAGAATCCTTAATGTTAATGTTTACTGTTATGAAAATAAAAATGTTTTCAGGGTGATCCAAGACGGGCAGCGCGAGGATGCGCTGGTTTAACTCCAGGAGAATGTGGCGCCCCTGCGTCCAGGAGGCCACAAAGGGAACTGCAGCCAGGCAGGTAGGACATTGTTGCAGAACAACACCCTCACAGCCCACACAACCCACGTGTCAGGAGAAGGTTACATCCAGCCCTGAGATTAGATACTCTATGAGATCGCGGGGTGGTGGATCAGAGAAGTGGGTTGGGCACACCAGAGGTCAGGTGACTAACAGTATATAGTGAGGGGGAGGAGTGAAGGAAGTTAGTAGGCCACAGTAGGCTGAGATGCAAAGACCAGAAGCTGAGACAGAAAGACAATCACACGTCCTGTGAGTGCAAGGCTAGGAGCGCAGAATCCGTACTGAGCCAGTGTGAGCCAGAGGGGAGAGAAAGCCCGTCCGATGCTGATGCCACCAGGAGTGTGACAGGACAGAGAGGGACGGTGTAACCCGGGCCCTAGGAACGCAGCTGAAGCTACTGACTGCAGGCAGAGAAGTCCCTCCTATGATACTGGAAGGAACAGAAAGGAGAGAGCCTGGTAGAGCCTCGTGCTGAGGACTGCTGGAGGCTGGGCTGAGTAGAGTGTCCCCTGTAAATATTTCCCCCTTTATTGTCGAGCCAGGGACACGGTCCGGATCAAGCCACCCGTGACTTCCCGGCACCGTCCGGTACCGAGTACCCCCGTCCCAGTGGGCTAGACACGGCCACAAAGGAAGATATAACTAGATTTTTAGAATCTGCTGATCTCCCTAAGCTATCTAACTCCATTGGCCTTAGTCTTGACAGACCCATAAGCCTGGAGGAATTGGACGAAGCTCTTAGCTCCATGCCTAACAGCAAAGCACCAGGTGTTGATGGGATGCCAGTTGAAATATATAAGAAATATAAGAAGCTGTTGCTTCCGACATTGCTGGGCATGTATAATGAGAGTCTGGCTTCCGGCATCCTCCCACCATCCATGAGAGAAGCAACTATTGTACTAATATTAAAAAAAGATAAGGATTCAACGCTGCCAGCGTCGTATAGGCCTATCTCTCTTCTCACGGTGGATACTAAATTACTGGCCAAGGTCTTGGCCAATAGATTATCAAAGGTAATTGAATGCTTGATACATCCTGACCAGACAGGCTTCATGCCCAGGAAATCAACGGCCCTCAATATCAGGCGTCTGTATTTAAATATGCAGGTGCGGGCGGATAATGCGGGGCGAAGGGTGGTCCTGTCTCTGGATGCCGCCAAGGCCTTCGACAGTGTCGAATGGAATTATTTGTGGGCTGTGCTCGAGTGTATGGGCTTTGGTCCGGGGTTTATAGGCTGGATCAAACTTCTATATACGGGCCCACAAGCCAGAATACGAGCAAATGGCTCAATGTCTGATCCCATTCACCTGTACAGAGGCACGAGGCAGGGCTGCCCTTTGTCCCCGCTCCTGTTTGCCTTAGCAATTGAGCCTTTGGCATCGGCTATACGACGAGATCCAGGTATTGTGGGCTTTAGATATGGACCATCCGAGGAGAAAGTGGACGATTTGCTTTTGTTTTTGGCTGACCCTGTTGACTCTTTGAAAAATACTATGGCACTTCTTGATGGCTTTGGAAAGGTATCGGGGCTGGTCATAAACTGGGATAAGTCCGCTGTGCTTGCACTTGATCCAGGGGTGGACATTTCTGTACAAATTCTGGTAGTGACAAAATTTAAATATCTGGGATTAATGATATCCACTGTTCTGGAGGATTATGAGAACCTGAACCTGTCCCTGCTGGTGGCAAAAATCAAACAGAAAATTAGAGCCTGGGCCAAGTTGCATTTGTCGGTGGTGGGAAGAGTGAATCTATTAAAAATGGTGATTATGCCGCAGCTTTTGTACGTCCTCCACAACTCCCCTGTTTGGTTACCTCTGGGTAGATTCCATAGAATCAATGCCATATTTAGGGAATTGATATGGTTGAAGGGTGGCGCCAGGATTAAATTGGAGCACTTACAGAAGCCAAAAGACGAAGGGGGTCTTGCGCTCCCCAATCCATGGATATACTTTTTGTCGTCCCAATGTCAACACTTGGTGGGAGGGATGGAAGGCGATGAGGGCAGAGTGGAGGGAGGAGGGAGAACCGTCCTTAGATACTTACTGGGTCAGGGCTCGCTGTTGACTAGTTTGGAGGCCGGAAAGCTTCGTCCTCTAGCTTCCAATTCCCAACTGTAGCCCTTATGCTGAAGGTCTGGAACAAGGTCAAACAGATCAGGAACATAACGGCTTTCACAAAATATTCTCCTATATGGGATAACAGCAATCTGCCGGCAATGCTGTAATTGAAAGGGTTCGCACAGTGGAGGAGGATTGGTATATGGTGGCTCTCGCAATTACTGGGGAAAGAATCTTTCAAGTCCTTTGAAGAACTGCGGCAAGAGTTCCCTTTGAAGCATTGTATGTTTTACCAATATCTGCAGCTACGGCATGCCTATAATATCCAGAATAAAAATTCCCCTATTGTTATCCAACATGATTGTATAGTTAATATCCTCGGTGTTCCATCGACTAGAGGTCTGATTTCATTCATATACAATGGCTTGTCCAATGTGGTATTGTCAAAGCATCCAATGGGAGCGCAGTCGAGGTGGGAGCAGCAACTTGGGCCGATCTCAGGAGAGCAGTGGGATCATATTTTTCAGATGGTTCCTAGGCTGTCTCTCAGTGAACCCAGTAGATTATCACAGATTTACGTACTGTATAGGGTGTATAGAACTCCTAAGTGGTTATGTGATGTGGGATTGAGGCAAGACTCGTGTTGTCCCAAGTGTTCGATGGGAGAGGCGGACATCCTACATATGTTGTGGACATGCCCCTGTCTGCAGGCATTCTGGATTATAGTTCTTAATCTTATCCATATGACTACAGGGCAGGAGATCCTAGGGACCCTGTGGTATGTATCCTGGGTTGTGTAGAAGATGTATGGGGAGATGAATGTCTTCAAATCACGGTTGCTAGAATGCTATACGCCGCCAGGAAATTAATTGCCTCTACTTGGATCTCAGACAAAGCACCTACTAGACGAGAGTATATTAACAGACAAAACTATATTTTGTTCAGAGAAAAGTATATTTATTTAAAAAGAGGAAGGCCCGGGCTTTTTGAAAGGCTATGGGGAGGTTGGCTTGCACTGTATGATTTACCGACGGTTGAGATGTGTGATAGAACCTAGTGTGTATACAGTTCTGTGACGGCTTGTGATGTCCTATTTACCTGTGTGAACCTTTTGTGAGTGTATTTATTCGTTTTCATCTATCAGACCTGGGGGGGGAGGCGGGGAGGGGAAGAGGGTTCCTATACATGTTTCGTTATTATGCTTTATTTTCCTGTACACAAATGCACATATGCTTCATGTATAATTCTTGGTTTTGTATGTCTTTTAAACTTAATAAAAACTATCTGATTAAAAAAAAGATCTGCCTGCAGCCACCCGTCCAGCTACCTGTCCTCACACCATCAGGACTGCTGCACTGTAACTTTGTATGCAACTAATACAAATGCCAGTAAAGTACCAGAGGAACAGTAACTTTCGATTAAGTTTGCTTTCTTTGCATGAACTTGTTTCCTTACAGGAACACTGCCCCGGAGGTCCAGATCCTACCTGTGGAGGACTTCATCATCCTAGCCGCGATACCATCTACCTCCGGCGGACTGTGGCGGCGATGGTGCAAATCACCAGAAACTACATGTGGCATCACGACGACAAACTTTGTATATAATCCCCTGTAAATACATCCCCTTTTTTGAAAGATAGGCCCGGGACACGGGGTCAGGTGCGGCCGCCGTTCCCCGTGACACAGTTAACACTTTCGCCACCTGACACCCGAGTACCCCAAAGCCTGGGCGCAACATTATCTTTTTCTGGCATCACGAACAGGATATCGTGCCCGGTACCACTGGGTACTGTGTGCCTTGAACTTGGACTTAAAACAAACTTTTTCCATCATTGCTTGGCGCCAAAAATGGGTTCCTGCCATTACTGCAGGAGGACCCAAGATGGCGCCGTAGCCATGTACTAAACACTATGTGCAGGCACGGGGGTGTGCTTCAGCCCCTTGAAGAACGAGGGCCAAGACTGACACGCCAAAAAGTGTGGCCGCCTCGATTGCCATCAATCAATCAGGGGGGCGGCCCACAGGAAGTTACTCGGGAGTGGCTGCTGATAACAAGACAAACCGGAAGAGAAAGACAGAAACAACAAGGCTCCTTCATACCCGGCAGCATGGCGGCATCCCGGTGGAAATACATTGTGCGCGAGCTTGAGAAGCAAACCCGAGCCGCGCACGGAGACCCCGCAGTGGCGTCCCTCTTAACCTTGGAGGGGGATTGCTGACTACTGGAGGGACGCATTTGGGCGGCTCCACCAGGAGATGGAAGAAGCTCTGGCATGGGTGTGCCGACGGTGGAACGTGGAGCGAACTTACGAACTGTCCTCCATGAGAGCGGACCGCGAAGCGTGGGAGGCGGCAGTTGCAGAACGCACAGTTGTGGAATACTGCGCCTCTCTACCACCCGTTGCACCACCCGTCCAAACCCGGGACATGGGAGTTCAAACAGAACCCCCGACTTCACCACCGTCCCGAGCCAGCAGTTATCTCCGGCTGGAGACAGCGTGGACGTCCCCAATAGCACCAAGCATCGAAGTTCAGGAGGAATATGATGATGACACTGACGGCGAGGAACTGGAGGACACAGAGGGAGCCTCAGGAGGGAGCACCCCAGAAGCTGCGTGGTGGACCATGTGGCAGTGGCAACAGCAAGGAGCCCTGGCCATATTGAGCTCCGTGGAGACACGAGTTGTATCCAGAGTCCCAACCGGCAACTCGCCACCCCCACAGTACCATTCACTACAGCGTTCCCGGCCAGCTCTGGACGAGAGGGACCAAGTGGCAAGACAAAGAAGAAGAGAGGAATGGTATCAATGAGAACAGGCAACCAGGCGACTCCCGAGATGGAGCAAGGTCTCAGCCCCCGCTTCCATTGGAACTTCGCTGCTTAGGAACTGTCATCTCCGTTTACCAGGAAGACGGTTGGGGATTTTTACGTGAACCCGGACTTACGGATGACGTATTTTTCACCCGACGAGATGTGGAGTCATACCTGCGCAGATGAAACCCGAACAGAAATCTATATAGAGAAGAGCAGGTCACGTATGAGCGGTACCCTGGCCCTTTAGGCTGGTTCGCAATATGGATCTCCCGATGTGCAGACAACCCCCACTAAAGCAATAGACTCTTATCAAGAGACATTGTGATTGTAAAAGACTCCCATTGCAGAGATTATGCAGTGGAAATAGCCCCTTCCAGTAGCCATGCCCCTTTTATTTTTGCTTCCCCTTTTTGTAAGCCCCAAAAATAATGCGAGTTCCCGTAAGTGCTGCCTTCGGCTGCAAACTCAGAGACCTTACTTTGAACTTTTGACTTGAACTTTCCTTCCCCCTGTTTAATGATATGTGATGAGTGAGCAGCGGCCCAGTGGTGATAACACACACTGGACTGTGCTGGACAATACATTACCGCTGGGCCCGCGTAGTTAGTACCGGTCCCCGTTGGGCGAAGTTGAATAATGTCTTCTGTGCAAATAGTGAAGCCGGAGAGTAAGAGCTTTGCCGACAGGTGACCTGAGCACTGTGAAGTCTGATATACTAACTACTGCATTACTGTGTTTATATGTGAAACGTTCCAAGAAAGTGCCTCCCAGCAATGGGAAGAAATCTAAATATGCTTAGTTGTAAATAGTTACCCGTTGATGTTGATGATGAACATAAAAATGCTTTTCACTGCATTGTAACAGGTACAGATACTCGCGGACAAGTATATTCCATCAAGGGGGTATGTGGCGCCTTGCCAAGCAGGCGTCACAGAGGGGTACTGCACCCGTAAAAGAGGTGCAGATACTCCAGCTGCAGGTGGATCATAGTATGGTGGGTGGTACCCATTCACCAGCACTCCCACACTAGATTACACGTTGGAGGTCACCCGGGAGGGAATAAAACCACCTCTAGGGGGAACAAGGAGGTCTTTGCCTCTAAGTTTTGGTCCTGTGAGGTCTTTGCTGCTAGGTCTCTCGGCTGAGGGACCAGGAGGGATGGAAGAGGAGGAGAAAGCTTGAGGAAAGATCCCAGGAGCAGACAGCCAAAAGGGAGTTAGAAAGAACTTGAGGAGGTTCAACCCTGAAAGCTTACCGGGCACCGGAGCCCGCACCTGTTGGATACTTTAGGACCACAGAAAATCTGGTGACCCGTGGAGTCTACACTTCTCCCGGGCACCTGAGCGACCACAAGAGGGTACCAGGCACCACTTGATGGGAGAGCGGTCAGCTAACAGAGGGTTATCCGACGGGAGCAAAGGAGAGAGAAAGAAGGAGGTCAGGTTGGCTTTAAGGAACCAGACTTCACACCACCACTGGGAAGCAGGACAGGAACATTCGAGTGTAGAGCACAAAGGCACACACCAGGGGTCCACCATACCACCTATGATCTGCCTGCAGCCACCCATCCAGTTACCTGTCCTCACACCATCAGGAGTGCTGCACTGTAACTTTGTATGCAACTAATACAAATGCCAGTAAAGTACACGGAGGAACAGCGACTTTGGATTCAGCTTGCTTTCTTTGCATGAACTTGTTTCCTTACAGGAACGCTGCCCCGGAGGTCCAGTCCTACCTGTGGAGGACCTCATCATCCTAGCCGCGATACCATCTACCTCCGGCGGTCTGTGGCAGCGCAGGTGCAAATCCCCAGAAACTACAGGTGGCGTCACGACAAACTTTGTATATAATCATAATCCCCTGTAAATATATCCCCTTTTTTTAAAGATAGGCTCGGGACAAGGGGTCAGGCGCGGCCGCC